>JBBWWR010000148.1:0-206082 GCA_039583875.1 Platanthera guangdongensis | reverse complement strand
AAATCGGTTTTCTGCGTGCATCGGACTTCAAGGCCATTTCTGGGTGTGATACGACCAGATCTAGGTCTGGGGCTGGACACAAAAGTTGTAGTCCTCAGAAAGACCTTTCCAATTGATGGTTACATGTTTTCATAGGAGCTACGTTGCTTCGGTAATGTCCAGTCGAATTTTCTATATGATAACAACTTATCCGCAGGATTCTTCGGGTTAGTGTATAACCGGATTTGGACTAGGAAGAAGAAGCATAGCAAGATGATGTTGAGATTTGAGTGAGACTGGTTATATGTAGCCGAGATGAACAAATGGTTTGGAGGAATTTAATTAAATGAATGGTTTGGGGAAATTAGTGAACAAATGGTTTGATGAGATTTTCTTGTACAAATGGCTATTTGTGAAATTCTGTAAGGATGCGCGTGATTGTAATCCGATGAATGATACAAGTTTTGAAAGTGGGTGTGGTGCCCGATAATTGAATGTGTAGTCTATACTTACGATATCATGCTTAATGGATATGTGGAGAATTAATGTATATTGTTGTGATAAATATATGATTCCATTATTGTATGTGAATGCTTGATTATAAGGAAGGAATCGGCTGAGGTAAATATCATGGCCATTAAATTGTTGAATCTTGATCTCAGGTATTGGAAGGGATAATTTGTATAGTCTACTACTTAGAGTGTGTCTCCTTACAGGTAGCAGTGTGGGATTGTATGTTCTATATGGTGGCTTGCCACCTATGTTGATGTTAAACCCTTGGGTGCTTGGGAGCACAAGAATGTGAAAGGGTGTAAGTGCATGAGTATTTGACAGCACTGGATTGATAATGGTGATAAGGGACTCAGTGTGGAGCCCTTGAGTGCTATTGAGCACTGGATTAGTAATGATGAAAAGGGACTCGGTTGGAGCCCTTGGATGGTTGATGACAAAGCCATGTGAAATTGCATGTGGTGTGAGTTGACACACAGTGTCATAATCCTAGGTTAAGGATAGTGTGGCAGGTCTACGGGCTCACCAATCATCACACTGATGGGAATTTATAGATAGACTTTGGATGGTTGGCCTTGGTCCTCGATGAATTTTCTCGGGGTACCTTCCATGACAAGTGGACGGTTGACCTTGGCCCTCAGTGCTTTTTCATGGGTCAACTTTCGTGACACAATGATAGGCCAGTTCGGCTGGGCACTTGGTGCATATCTACCCGAGACCCCTTCTGAGTCATAGTAAACAGGGAGCCCCGCTATTATTTTCTTAGCGTTGAGGCATACGGAGGCCTAGGCTTAGTAGTGTGGATGCCTGCCTAGTGGTGGAAAGCCCGTTTCACTGTCACTGTCTGGTCATGACGGATGATACCTGAGCGGTTAGCTACCTGCTTAAAAAGTGGGAATTATAAGTCTATGTCAACATAGCAGTGTGCGTGTGTGTGATCATTGGTGAGTCATCATATTACATTCATGATATTGTATTGTACCGCATGAAATTCTTATCATATAAGTTTGTATGAGCACTCTTATATGATGAGTTACTTTACTGTTTAGCTGATCATTAACTTATAAATCTGTATGGGCATTTTTATAAGTTATGTTACTTTCCTGTTGTAGATTTATATGCTTAGTGGATAGTTATGATTTTAGTAGAACTGCTAGAATAGAATGTTGATAATAATGTTATTCAATGCTGCTATTACTACTCATGATAGATATAGATATACCACCTTTTTGTTATTACTGCTTATATATATATGTATGTATGTATATGTATTATACCTTGTATTTTCCCCCACTCGGTGCCTAAGTGCCGTCGGGGTGAAAGGATGAGATAGCCACTTAGTATTTATGACTAACGGTTGCTACAACTACCATTTTAGGAGGGCATCAAGTGGATGGAGCTGCAGTAGCAGCGGGTTTTGCAGGAGGGCAGTTAGACTATGGTGACATGGCCTGATACGACGTTACATTCGCTGCTATCAGTTATGGATGTGAGTTTTTGAGAGACTCATGATTGTAGCCCTTTGGGCAATTTTGGTGTACTCTGATATTAAAGAAGTGTTGTTGCTATTTATTATTGATGTACTTGTTTAGACTTATATACTTGTGTGGATTTTGACTTCTATACATTCTTTATGTTGGGTTGGCATGGATGATATTAGTTTTAGCTGGCAGGATAGGCGTCTTGTAGTATCAGTCGGACCAGTGTGTCAACGTTACCACAAGGCAGCTGTTCTAAGCATAAGACTCCCCTTGGTTGTGTCTTGTGTTCCGGGAGGGGGGTCTTATATACCAAGTCCAAAGGGAAATGCAAAGCTCTAGTTGTGCATTAAACCACCTTTTACAAGATAATTCTCCCTTCTAATAGGTATGACCAGGACAACATGTATGGTCACTGGAAGAATGGGAACTCTTCTTATAAGGATACAAAAGTATCTTACAATGGAAGAAGAAAGGACATGGGTGTGAGTGCACTGAAGGCTCCACATGAGGAAATACAGATGTCCCATCTTGGACCATTTGTATTTGGTGCTCCAGCTCCCACACTTAAGGATAGGGCACTAGCCCATCCTCAGGCTCTTCCAGCAAAACCCTGACCAAGGGTAAGTAAGTCAATAAGTCTGACTTGGCTATCCCTGAGGCCTTTAACAGCATATCAACTACAAAGAAGACTACTATTGATGAAGATTTGAGTAAGCCAAGTACATCTACTGGCAGACTCTCTTTCAGTCAGATTCTTACTGAAAGAAACAAGAAGAAAGCTACTGCTCTCCCTTCTGAACAAACAATTGTTGATAGCTTGCACTCCATAGGGGCTGTTCAGAAGAGGAGATAAAACATTCATGAATTTTGGTGTTGTGATAAAGTTGGCCACTTTGCCTTAAACTGTTGGCACAAACCTAGTGTGTCAAGGGCAAGTGTGAGTCTTCTTATCAGAAGAGATGCAGATTGACATGATCATTTTCAGGCTAACAAGAACCAAAGATCCAATCCCTTTTGTGGTCCTAAAGTAAAATAAACTGTGTCTGCAGGGTAGTCCAAGTACTCATACACCTATATGGTACTTGGACAGTGGATGTTCCAGACACATGACTGGAACAAAGTGCCACCTGAAGGATTATACTCTTGTGAAGAATGGACCTAAGGTGATCTTTGGAGTTTCAGATAGAGGAGTCACTGAGGTTTATGTTATGATCACCAATATCATAGTCTCCATTGCAAAAGTAGATTATATAGAAGGGTTGCAACACAATCTGATCAGCATAAGTCAGTGGTTTGATATGGGCTATGTCATTGTCTTCCATAAGGATGAGTGTCTGATTAAAAGATCAAGTGACCAAGAGGTTATTTTAACAGGCACTAAGAGTAGAAATATATATTGTTTAAACTTTTTTATGTTTAAGTATAGACTCACCAGTATGTCTGGTAGAAAATGAGAAAGTCTTTTATTGTGTACAATGGCATAAGAGGCTTTATCACTTGAACTACAAGATAATTAGCAAGCTCTTCAGTGAAGGGCTAGTCAAAAATGGACCCAATATAAGATGCATTAAGGAAGGCATTTGATATGCATGTCAAAAGGGAAAGTAGACAAAAGAATTCTTTAAGAGCATTGGCGCCAAGGATTTTGAGAGGTGTTTGCACCTCTTGCATATGGACTTGTTTGGTCATATGCTTGTTCACAGTCTAGGTAGAAATGTTTATACACTTGTGATAGTTGATGCTATTCCATTTTTGCTTGGGTTTTCTTTCTAAAGAAAAAGTCTGAAACCATAGACATCTTCGTGACCATTGTTAGGCAAATTCAGAATGAAAAAGGATAGTTCTGTAGTCAAAATCAAAAGTAACCATGGTACTGAATTTCAGTCGATGGCATGACAAATTTCTGTGAAGAACTAGGGATTCACCAGGAGTTTTCTTCTCCAAGAACACCCCAGCAAAAAGTATAGTTGAGAGAAAAAATAGAACTCTCATAGAAGCTGGCATGACACCACTCAATGACACCTCTCTCCCAGAATACTTCTGAGCTAAGGCAGTGACCACTGATTGTTATGTCTTGAATAGAGCTTTTATCAACAAGTATCACAAGAAGACTCCCTATGAGATTATGAAAGACAAAAAAACAAATCTAGCCTATCTCAGGATCTTTGGAAGCAAGTGCTTTGTGCTCAATAATGGGAAGTCATACTTGACTAAGTTTGCTGCAAATTCTTATGAAGGAATTTTTGTTGGGTACAATAACCATAGCAAAGATTATAGAGTCTACAACTTGAAAAATTAGGTTGAAAAAGAGTCTGTTAATGTTTTGTTTGTTGAATCATTAATGATTAACAGTGAGCTGCCAAGCTACTCTATATCTATAGGTATAAAGTTGGAGATGGAAAATCTAACCATCAAGAACCCACCTACTACCCAAGAGGAAGAAGATATTGTGTGCATTCCTGAAGAAGAACACTGCATATAGGACATGGATGAAGACCAGCATGATACAACTATTGAACGTCAAGATGCTGATAGTAGAATGCCAATAGTTGTCAGGCATTTGAGGATCATCTAAGAGACCAAGTCATTGGTGATTCTAGCCAAGGGGTTACAACAAGGAGCAGAAGCATTAACATTGCTATGTACACCAGCTTCCTGTCTCAAGTTGAACCTAAAAGGTTTAAGGATGCCATCATAGACCTACTTTGGATTGTGGCAATGCAAAAAAAACTAAACCAGTTCAAGAGATGTAAAGTTTGGAAGCTAGTTCCCAGACCACAAGGACATAACATCATTGGAACCAAGTGGATCTATTGGAATAAACTTGATGAGAATGGTATTATAATCAAGAATAATGCTAGACTGGTTGCCAAGGGATACAAGTAAGAGGAAGGTATTGATTTTGATCAAACTTTTATACTAATAGCTAGATTGAAAGTGATAAGTTGTAAATATACGTATTTTTACGTAGATTATTTAAGTAATTTTTGTTTATTTTCGTTATTTTTAGTTATTTTTCTTTAATAAAATGTTCCTTTTTTGTATATATATCTTCTAACTTAGTTTAAATTTGTTTTCTAAAATTTTTCAGGAAACTGTCAAAATTCCAAAGTACACGCCCGTGTACTTCTCGGTCACGCCCGTGACCTGGGTGTGTGACTTTGATTCCAATAGAAGTTGTTGCTTTCAAAGAAAAACTCAAGTACATTCACGTGTCCGCAATTGACACACACGTGTTCAGTCCAACACGCCCTGTGTCATGCCACTCGACATTCATCTAACTTGACTCGAGGATCGGCATTCGACGATCTGCTGAACATGCCCGTTACACGCCCTGACATGCCCGTGTCAATCACGTTTGACGTTCAACACACCCAGCTCAATGTTCGGCATTCAAAGTTTGTCGAACTGCTAGACAAGCCCATTCCAAGTTAGCTACACGCCCGTGACCACGCCACATGTCCCAGACAAGACGTCGCTGGCGTGGCAACAACACGATGCCTTCCCCAGATACACCTTCCTGACCCCCCCCCTTACACGCCCATGACCGCAGGGTCACGCCCGTGACTGTAGGGTCACGCCCGTGACTTCCACATGTACGTACAGCCCCAAAGTCCACCAACAATTAATGTTCTGCATCAACTCAGCGCCAGTAGCTACACGCCCCCCTACACGCCCGTCACTTAGGGCGTGTAATCTAAAAATTTTTGCTTATAAATAGAACTTCTCTGTAAGGTCTAAGGGTTATTCTTTTTGAACCAATTTGCTTAGGGGAGGTGCTGCTTAGGTGATTTCCATGCTATGTAAGGGAATTTCTCCCCCTCACTTTTATGTTTGTTTTAACTTTTATGTAACCCCTTTTTTTCTTAATAAAATATGTGTTTTTCTTCTCCTTATATTGTTTTGGATTTCATCTGAGTGCCCCTCCTTAAGCAATCTTATTTGTTTTATCTTTGTTTTTTTTCTTTTCTTTAAAATGGTTGTGTGTGTATGAGAATTGATTTTATGCTTTTATGTTTTAGTTATTTTGTTACCTAGCTTTGTTTTGACTTATGATTTCTGTGCATTTTATGTTCATTCATATGAATTAATAAAAATGGTTTTAAAGTGGTTTTATTTTCTTTTTTACTTTGTCTTTTTATTTCTGTAAAATTTTTTGTTCTTTTACTCTTTTATCCACTTTTTAAGCATTTTTATAGAGTTATAAGAATGGATTAGTTGTTATTTTGATTTTTCGAACACTTTGATTTTGCTTTTAATTTTGAAAATCGTTTTGCTCTTTTAATTTTTATTTTCTCTTTTTATACATTTCTATCATATTCTAGCAGTAAAAATATAGTTGTTTTAATTTTTAGATAACTTTATTTTTCTTTCATTCCTGTAGAGTGCGTGCATGTATGAGATAACTTTTTCAGCTCCTCAATTTCCAGCCTACTCGTTTGAGTAGGACTTGTAATTTCCCACCTACTCGTTTGAGTAAGACTTGCATTTTCTGCTTTCATTTCCCGCCTACTTGTTTGAGTAGGACTTGCAATTTCCCGCCTACTCGTTTGAGTAGGACTTGTCATTTCCCGCCTACTCGTTTGATTAGGACTAGAATTTTCCGCTTTAATTTCTCGCCTACTCGTTTGAGTAGGACTTGTCATTTTATCACTTTCATTTCCCGCCTACTCATTTGAGTAGGACTTGCATTTTACAGCTTTCTTTACTGCTTTCATTTACTGCTTTCATTTACTGCTTTTGTTTCCCGCCTACTCGTTTGAGTAGGACTTGTACTTTCAATTATGCAATTTCTTTTTTTAAGCAGACTCCATTCCGATGAGTGGCTAATCGCTCTTAGCCCTCAGTATCGAAGAGCATTGGGATAGATAAAATCGCTTTAAATAATTAAAGGTCTTCCTTTTCTCGTTAATTAAATTGACTTAAGGTTTGCTCCGGGTTTACGACGCGTAGAACCACATATCGATGTGTGGGCTATATTTCCGTAGTCCATACGCTAGCTAGTAGAGAGGCCGTGCGTATGTACCGATCACCCTTGGATAAAGGGAGTTCCGCGCTAACCCTCGAGAGAGGAGGCTCGGAATTCTATCGGATTGGGTTCCCTACTCAATAGCAGGGTTCTTAGCATAATGCGGCCATTAAGATGAATCCTTTGTCGGATGAGAGCTCGGTTGAATAGTCTTAAAGTTCAAGTGAGTGATAGTCCTAGAGATAGGTGAGCTCATTTTTTTGGAATGTCCACGGTCAAGTCTCTGACTTAATTAATTTGAAATTTAGCATCTCTATTTATTAAAAGTTATTTTAGTTCAAATTTGATTTGGTTCCGTTGCGCTATTTCTTCATCGACACTTTCTGCTTTTATTTTCTATTTATATATATAAATAATAACCCGACAAATTATCTTCAGTAAAATAATAGTCCCCTCCAGGGAAGAGTAGAAATAATCAACCCGTCCCCGAGAACAATACGACCCCGATATTCCTCACCAGAATATCTTGTACTACACGTGGTAGGTGCACTTGCCTACTTTCGTTAAACTCGGTTTTAACTTTTTTATGGATAATAAATCTGCACGCCCCATCCTTCCAAAATAACATCAACCGCTTTTCCAAAAATAAACTCGCGGGGCGCCGTGAGTTTTAACCATCAGAAAGTTATAACATTGTTCCTTGCATATGCTGCACATAAAGAATTCAAGGTGTAAGAAATTGATGTAAAGTCAGCTTTTCTAAATGGTGACCTAAAAGAAGAGGTCTATGTTGAGCAACCCTCAGGTTTTGTTAACTCTAATTTTCCTGATTATGTATTCAAGCTTAGAAAGGATTTATGTTGGTTGAAGCAATCCCCTTGGCATGGTATGAAACCCTATCTAGTTTTCTCATTGAGAATAAATTCTCAAGGGGAAAGATAGACAAGACATTATTACTAAGGGAAGTTAAGGGTAAGATCATCCTTGTCAAAATTTATATAAATGATGTAAAGTTTGCTAAACTTATGAAAGGGAAGTTCGAGATGAGCAGTATGGGGGAACTCAAGTACTTCTTGGGCCTCCAAGTAAGATAGTCTGATAATGGTCTATCCATCTCATAGTCTAATTTAACTAAGGAGTTAATTAGAAAAATCATAACGGAGAGTGCCTCCATAATGAAAACTCTTATGGGCTCAAATATGTCATTAGACAAGGATGAAACTGGGAAACCTATTGATGAAATCTTGTATATAGGCATTATTTCTCCCCCCACTTCCTTACTGCTAGTAGGCCAGACATTATGTATGCTACATGTGTTTATGCTAGGTACCAGGCTTGCCCTAAAGAATCTCATTATTCTGCAACTAAAACAATTTTGAGATATCTGAAGTGCACACCTGATCTTGATCTGTGGTACCCTGAGAATAATTATTTTGAACTAACTGGGTATTCAGATACAGACTTTATAGGTTGTAGATAAGGCAGGAAAAGCACATCTGGCTCCTATCAATTTCTAGGAAGACGGCTAGTGTCTTGGAGCAGCAAGAAGCAAACAAGTGTTGCAATTTCAACAACTAAATGTGAATACATATCAACTGGAATCTGCTGTGCTCAGATACTTTGGATCCAACATCAGCTTCAGGTCTACAATATCAAGATAAGTAGAAATCCAATATTTTGTGATTCTACAAGTGCAATCTCTATTGCTAGGAATCTTATATCTCATAGCAGGACTAAGCACATAGAGATTAGGTAACATTTCATTAGGGTGCATGTAGAAAGTGAGGACATCAGTCTTGAGTTTGTCCCCACATACAAGCAGGTGTCTGATATCTTCATCAAGCCACTAGATAAAGCCAAGTTCAACACATTCAAATTTGAATTAGGAATGATGAACTTAGTATAGCTTCAGTAGCTCTTCATGCATTTTAGTTGCAGGTAGTATTAATCCCTGCAGGATAACAAAGAAGATTTGAGCCTAAGTGCTCAGGCGTCGAGTGCATTGAGATAACATCAAGCTTTGAGAGAGCTGAGTTCAAGTGTCTAGGCGTCGAGAGCATCGAATAAACTGAGATAACTTCAAGCATCGAGTGCGTTGAGTCCACTCAACGAATTCTCCCAGGAACTTCAGATTGTGGCTATCTCGCGAGATTAATCTCAATTGTTGATCTATTCGTGATTATCACAACAGGTACGTTCCTCTCCATATTATCTACTAAGAGGCAAGTATAAATAGAACCGTGTGTGTTTAGAATAAAAAACATTGTTCCTAGCCCTTGCGACCTGCTGTCTCCCTGCGATGAAAGCTTGACAAACCTTTAGAAACTCAGAAAGTTCATGGCGTAGAAAGGAATGGATTTCCTATTCAAGGGCTCTGAACTAGTGCAAAATGGTTTTAAGGATGCTCCTGAGGAAGTTCTGCTAGTTTTTACTTACTAGATGAAGCTGACGTAAGTTTTGTTATGTCTGAACCAGTTTAAATATGGAAGAGAGAAGTTCTGGAACTATACTCAAATGCCACTATGGACTCATCCTCAAACAAAATCAAATCCTCCATTAGTGGGCTTAAGATCAAAATTACTCACAAGAGATTGTGCAGAGCACTGCAAATACCCAAGATAAAGCAGCCTGATGATGATACAGATTTATATTAGGATGATGTGAAGACAACCCTAAAGTGGTGTGGGCTCTCTAAGCATACCATTGGTTCAATGTAAGGAAAGAGATGAATCTAAGAGGAAAGTTTCTAACAGATACAGTGGGAAAAGCTCTGCATTGCAAGACTTGTTCACATGATAAGCTTTCAAGGAAGAATCTTGAACTCATGACGGGGATAATTCCATCTAAGAAAATAGACTAGGGAAAAATGTTGTTTGATAGAATAGTGGAATGCATCCCGGAACCTAACTTGGGAAGGATTTTATCTCTATATCTGCATAGTACTGTCCCACGAATCCTCATCATAAGGCTAGGAACTAAGATCCATTATATGAGGAGAATGTCCCTAAGGATAATGTCGAGGCTAAGGGGGAGATTCACTGTAAGCTCCCTACACTAGAGACAGTATATAACATAGACTCATCTGAGTCTGAAAAGGTATTTGCTGCTGCAGATGTAAATGTTGATGCTCATTCCTCTAAATATGTGATGGCTGACCCAAAAGGAAGAGAAGTGTTCTGGGAAATGGATGAAGATGTATGTGAACAAGGTGCATCTCATCAAGCTGAACAGATGTCACATACATTCCTTGCTCAACTAAAGAGTCTGTTTGATGATCAAAGAAGACAGTTGGAGCACTATATTGGTAATTCCATCAAGGAAGTAAGAAGGGATCTTTCCACTGAAATCAAGTCCATCAGAGTCAACCTACTAAAAGCTAACATAGTAGCATTCTTCATGAGGGTTGCTCCTGCTGTAACCCATAATGATGGCAAGCTGGTAGAAATCATCAAAACTCAGCATAATATTCTGGTGAATCAGAACATAACCTCCAGTAACATGGAAATGGTTCACAATGTGCAGAAAAATCTTATGGAAGCCCACAAGACAACTCTAGAAAGGATAATGGTTGCATGCACTCAAATTCTTGATGATCACAAGTTAGAGGTCAAGAATCATGTCACTAAGGGTGTAAATTTAAGGATGAAAGACTCTCCATGGCCAAGAACTCCCTGACTACAGTTGTATCTGAAGAAGTCATAAAGGGGATGAAAGTACACCTAGTGTCAACTATCTTCACCTATGGGGGGGGGGAATAGGTGACGTGCAGCGTTTTTGCGGAATTTAAATTGTACCTGCACACGAAAATAAAACAACACAGCACAACAGAGTACACAAGCTATTTATAGTGGTTCCCCGACTTGGGTACATCCACTTTCCCCCTTCGACCTATCTCCCAACCAGGGACGACTCGGTCTCTTCACCAACAGGATTGAAATCCAATCCTTGCACTATCGGAAGGAACCCTTCCACACGTAGGAGTCAACACTCCCACAACCCTGGTTGCACCCAACCCTTACAACTCGGAACAAACGTTCCTTTACAACAAAAGAAAAACTAGAATGTACAAGAGATACAAACTACGTTTGGAGACCAAGGTGTCCCTCTTCGTTGACGACGTGTTCTTGAAGTCCACGAAGAGTCCACAACCCTAAAACTCTCTTGGAGAGGATCTCCCCGGAGCCGGCGGCGGCAAGATGGGCGGCGGCACGGTTCACGGGTTCGGCGGCGACGACGATGTGCGGCTGCTGTACTTTGGAGATCCAAACTTCGTAGCGAAGCTAGCTAGGTCTTCCAACGGTCACACGAGGATCGGTCGTCTCGATCGATTCGGACGGGGAAGTTTTTCCCGATCAACAAATCGAGAGACAAGGGATCTCTGGATAGACGCGTGAGACACTAAGCTTGGCTAAGCTTCTGTCGCCGGAAGATCAGGAAGAAATCTCGATCAAAAGCGGCGACCAACTTGCTCGAGCGACGACGGCGGCGGCGGAGCGGAACTCGCGATTTTAGGGTTCGTTCGTGCTCGGCTGCTTTCTGTGTATTTTATTCCGCGTTTTTACTGTTCAAAAATAATCTTGTATTTATACTGTAGACAACTCAATATGACCGTTGTGGATCCCATAAATAGAAACCCAAAATCCGGTTCAAGATAACGCCAGCGGCAGAATCCGGTTCAGGGAGTTCCAGAAAAATGCCCAAGTAAAAATCGGTGAGAATCAAAAGTGAGTCTCGTCGAATCGTCGAGAATCAAAGGTGATTCTCGACGATTCGGCGAGAATCAAGGATGATTCTCGTCGAAGTTGACTTTGCTGCACGCACTGATTCAGCATGGGTCGAGATGGCGAGAATCAGCCAGTGATTCTCGACGATTCGGCGAGAATCACTAGTGATTCTCGCCGAATCGGCGAGAATCACTTGGTGATTCTCGTCGATTCTTACTTAGAATCAGAGTTGCTTGCTTTGAAGTGTAGTTGGATCGAGTCGGCGAGAATCAGCCACTGATTCTCGACGATTCGGCGAGAATCACTTGTGATTCTCGCCGAATCGGCGAGAATCACTTGGCGATTCTCGTCGATTTTCACTTAGACGAATTTTCGTCTTTCCACCCATGATGAGCTCCTTGACCCATCCTTGCTCCTTGTCTGCTCTTGCAAGATTACAGCCCTGTACTTGAAAGTAAGTGCACTACAATAGAGAGAGTACACGTAGGCCAACACACTGATCTGCTCAACGAGGGATTACGTCGTGCAGACCCGTGTATATTGACCTACTGCACCCTGACATTGGTGTGCACTTAGCGTGGAATAACTGCAAGCACAACTTGAAATAATTTGTCAAAAACATTGTCTATTTACCTTAGCTTGTTCAGGGGCTTCTTCAAATCAGGTACGTTGTGGATACAATACCCAACAATCTCCCCCTATTTGAAGAAGCCTAAACCCTACAAGCTAAGGTGAATAAAGCATATAGGAATGAAAATCATAAACTTGAAATTGAGGTGAGTGGGTTATTCATTACCAATACCAATTTCTTGGGAGCAAGCTTGGAGCCACCTTAGCCTTAGCCGAGAGGGTAATCTCCCCCTTTTCGGCTTCTGCAAATCGGGGTCTGTAGTATTTGTCCCCTTGCTCCCCCTCAGTTCTTGCACCTGTGCTCATACTTGAGTACCTTGCTCCCCCTCAGTTCTTGCGCCTGGGCTCAACTTGAGTACCTTGCAGAGGCTCCCTCTAGATGCATGATCCTGGAGCTTCTGTAGTCTTCATTCCTCATAATTTAGCATTCCCAATTCAGTTTTGAAGAGAATGAACTTGGCTTCGTCTAAGGGCTTTGTGAATATATCTGCAATCTGCTTGTCCGTAGGGACATAACAGAGAGAAATGTCCTTGTTCTCCACGTGTTCCCGAATGAAGTGGTATCACACTTCAATATGCTTCGTTCTGCTGTGCGATACCGGGTTGTTGGCAATTGCAATCGCACTGGAGGAGTCGCAGTACATGGGAACTTCCTTGAACTGAAGGTCGTAGTCGGCTAATTGGTTTCTGATCCATAGGAGTTGTGCGCAACAGCTGCCCGCCGAGATGTACTCAGACTCTGCTGTGGAGGTTGTAACACAATTCTGTTTCTTGCTATTCCATGAGACAAGCCTTCGTCCGAGGAATTGACACGTCCCGGATGTGCTTTTCCTGTCATCCCTACTCCCTGCAAAATCAGCATCTGAAAACCTATTAGCTCGACATCATTGTTTCTCGGGTACCACAAGCCAAGATTGGGAGTACCTTTAAGGTATCTTAGAATTCGCTTTGTAGCGACATAGTGAGATTCCTTAGTGTTCACCTGATATCTGGCACATACACATGTGGAGAACATGATATCCGGTCTACTGGCAGTAAGATAGAGCAGGGATCCAATGATGCTTCTGTATTTGGTTTCATCGAAAGGTTTACCTTTCTTATCCTTATCCAGAGACATAGTAGATCCCATTGGAGTCCTCATAGAGGTTACACTCTCCATACCGAATTTCTTAAGGAGTTCATTTGTGAACTTCGTCTGAGAGATGAAGATTCCATCCTCTGACTGTTTCACTTGAAGTCCCAAGAAATACTTGAGCTCTCCCATACTGCTCATTTCAAACTTTACTTGCATAAGTTTAGAAAACATTTTGCAAAGATTGTTGTCCGTTGAGCCGAATATTATGTCATCGACATAGATTTGCACCAGCAAAATCTTGCCTTTGACTTCCCTGAGAAACATTGTTTTATCTATTTTACCTCTAGAGAACTTGTTCTCAAGAAGAAAACTAGATAAAGTCTCATACCAAGCTCGTGCAGCTTGTTTTAACCCATATAAGGCTTTATTGAGAAAATAGACATGATTGGGATAAGTAGGATCGACAAAACCTGGGGGTTGAGCGACGTATACTTCCTCTTTCAGGTCTCCATTCAGGAATGCTGATTTCACATCCATTTGATAAACTGTGAATCCTTTGTGCGAAGAATACGCCAGGAACAATCTGATTGCCTCGAGCCTTGCTACTGGTGCGAAGGTCTGGTCGAAGTCAATCCCCTCCTCCTGTCTGTAACCTTGAGCCACCAGCCTTGCCTTGTTCTTTATGATGACACCATGTTCATCCAGCTTGTTTCTGAAGATCCACTTGGTGCCAATCACATTCTGCTTGTATGGTTTGGGAACTAGCGTCCAAACGTTGCAACGTTCGAATTGATGTAGTTCATCTTGCATGGCCAGAATCCATGCCGCATCTTTGTTCGCCTCGTCGAACTTCTTTGGCTCAACCTGTGACAGGAAGCTAAGATGCAATAATTCATTAATAGTACCTCTTCGAGTTCTGACACCGACACGAGGATCTCCGATGATCTGATCTCTAGGATGATCCCTCACGTGCCGGAGCTCTAGAAGTCTGGCGTCTGGAGCTTCGACTACTTCTTGGGCTTCTCCTTCTTCTAAGAGATTTGTTCCATTTTGATCTTCAACATTTTCAGATGACGTGGAGGTGGAAACTTTGACGAACTTAGGAGTGTCATCTTTAGCTGTCTCATCCAGACTCAGCTGTTCAAGTCGTGCACCTGCATCTTTAAGAATACCACTGGAAGAATTGCTGTTAAGCAAACTTCCTTCATCAAATACAACATTTATTGATTCTTCTACCACTAGGGTTTTCTTATTGAAGACCCTATATGCCCGACTGTGGGAACTATAGCCCATGAATATGCCTTCGAAGCATTTTTCACCAAATTTAGTACGGGAGTACTTCCCATTATTCAGTACATAGCATCTGCAACCAAAAATCCTCAAGTAGGACATGGTTGGTTTCCTGCCTTTCAGTAGCTCGTAAGGCGTCTTACGATGATGCTTGTAAATCAATGCTCGGTTTTATATATGACAAGCTGTATTGACAGCCTCTGCCCAGAAGTATTCAGGGAGAGAAGCGTCTTTCAACATTGTCGTGCAGGCTTCAATGAGAGTTCTATTTCTCCTCTCCGCAACTCCATTTTGCTGAGTAGTGCGCGGGGAGGAAAACTCATGAAAGATACCTTGTTCTTCACAAAATTCTGTCATAGCACCAGATTCGAATTCTGTTCCATGGTCACTTCTGATTTTGACCACTGAGCAGTTAAATTCGTTCTGAACCTGCTTGACAAAACTAGTGAAGATGTCAAACGTATCTGACTTTCGTTTCAAAAAGAACACCCATGTAAACCGAGAATGATCATCAACTATCACTAGCGTATAGGACTTGCCTCCCAAGCTATGAACTTGCATTGGACCAAACAAGTCCATATGTAAAAGGTAAAGACATCGGGAAGAGTCTTTGTCTGCGATGCTCTTAAAGGTAGCCCGAGTCTGTTTGCCCATCTGGCATGCAGGACAGGGGTTATCTTTGATGCACTTGATAATGGGAGCGTCCCTTACTAAGTTCTTAGAAAACAACATACTAATTGTCTTGAAATTAATATGAGCCAATCTCTTGTGCCATTGATCACAAAGAGATGCACTGCCTCTTGCCACAAGGCATACGTGGGTAGATGAATCTAAGCTGAGAAAATCTAAGCAGAAGATATTTCTGCTCCTAATGCCTGATAATACCGTCTCAGAAGAGGTACGTGAAATTATCAGACATTTATACTTGCAGAACTTAACGTCATAACCTTTGTCACATAACTGACTTACACTAATCAGGTTATGGTTTAACCCTTCAACATAAGAAACGTCGGTGATAGAGATTATACTGTTGGAAATCATACCGTAACCTCTGGTGACTCCTCGATCTGACCCTCCAAAGATGACTTTGGGTCCATTCTCGACTGGAGTGTAATCACGCAGCAGGCTTCTTGTCCCAGTCATATGCCGGGAGCATCCACTGTCCAAATACCAGATCGGCGTTTTGGTGGCCTTTGGACATTCCTGCAAAACAAAATTAATTTGCCTTAGGAACCCAATCGAACTTGGGTCCTAGATTCCTGGTTAGCACACTCCCCCTCGGTTGGTTAACCCTACGAGTGGTCGGCCTCGCATTGCTAGCATAGGGAGTCTCGTCATACCTTGGATTAAACCAACAATCCACGGCAAAGTGACCGACTTTGCCACAACACCAACAGTCGAATTTGTTGTACCTCTTCCTAGGCTCCTGCCTTACCCTGGGAACGGTGGGTACAGTTGGGGCCTTGGATCTGGAGGTGGAGGCCTCATGGTGACAGTAGTCACATGACTTCGTCACCTTCTGTATAACAGGCTTGGCTTTTGGTGCCTGCTTTCCATTATGGCCGCTAGAGAATTGACCATAATTTCCCATGTGGATTTCCTCACAAGGTGCCTTGAGGGCACTCTCACCGAAGTTCCGGGGAAAGGTCCAACCATCATATCGGCTCTTTGGCTTTGCAACCGAGGGCCGGAAATGATGACCAAAGGTTGATTCAAAGTCATGTTGGTTGCAAGGAAAGCTAGGCTTTCTGAACGCAACAGGACTGAGCGGAGCCTTTCCCTTTTCATCAGCAGAGGCCTTCTTGGCGGCCTTATTCTTCCTCTGGTTCCTGTTTCTCCTGGATGAGGAACCAGATACCCCTACATGCCCCAAGCCAGCTCCTTTGGCCTGAGTAGAGAAGGTGTCAACAACTGGAAGAACTGTTTTTGGCATAGAGAAGCTCTTGACGATCTTCCTTTCTGCTGCAAGTTGTTCTTCCAACTTGTCGACTTCCTCCTGCTTAAGATCAAGGAGCTTGAGAGACTCTGAATGCTTAGAATTCAGGTCAAGGTGCTCCTGTCGGAGAGAAATCAAACTAGTGACTTCTTCCCTTAGGGATACACATTCACCCTTAAGGAATTTCACTTCCTTTTTCTCAGCCTTCAGTCTCTTACGGCACTCCTCGAAAGTGTTGAGCAGAAGCTCATACTTCTCGAGGAGCTCCACTTCACGGGCCAAAGGGCTATCCTCAGGTTCATCATCCTGAGACTCAGGATCAGAGTCGGAGTCGGAGAGAGGGGTGTGAGCTTTTACCTTCCCAGTAAATGGGGGGCATTCTCCTTCTGAGTCAGAGCGACCCACCAGCCCGAAGTAGGCTTCCTCATCATCACTGGAGTCTGAGGAATCAGACTTACTCAGTGTCTTTGGCCTTTTGGTGATGTAGCTCCGCTCTTTCTTCTTATCTCTCGAAGATTTGTGCTCCTCTTCTTTCCCTTTTTCTCTCTTGCCTTGATAGCAGTCGGCCACGACGTGTCCTGGCTTATTGCATCCAAAGAAAATAATGTCAGAGGAGTGATGTTTGTTCGGTTTAGAAGCATACCTGTCAGAAGAATAATTTTTCTTCTGATGCCTGGAGGAGGAGCCGTCTCTCTTTCTTTGATTCCTCATCTTGAGGAACTTCTTGAATTCTCTGGTGATGAGGGAGAAATCCTCCTCCGACAGCTCTGAGCTGGAGGAACATGGCTCGGAGTCCTCCTCCTCATCCTTTTTCCTGGCACGGTATGAAACCGCACCCTTGCCTTTTCTGGAGTGACTGGCTTTTAGAGCCACAGTCTTTTCTTTGGCTGCAGCCTTCTCTACTTCTTCTTCTGCTTTCCTGGTGTTCAGCTGAAGCTTATAGGACATCATCTTTCCAAACATAATTTGTGGGTCAGTTTCAGCTAGTCTGCCAAACTCTCTGATGGCGCAGATCTTTGTGTCTCATTCCTTAGTAAGGGACCTAAGGAATTTATCATTGAGTTCACCATTAGTGAACACTCTTCCGTATCCTTTGAGGGCGTTAACAATCTTGAGGAGTTCTCGTAGGTGACTCCGATCTCTTCCTTAGGCCCTTGTCGGAAGGCCTCATATTTCTGGTTCAGGAGGGATCTCCGATCATCCCTCACTTCATCAGTGCCCTCCATTAGGACGATCAGGCCATGCCAGATCTCCTGAGCTGTCCTGCAGTTGCAGAAGTTCTGCATCATTGAGTCATCAATCGCGCTGACCAGAATGTTCTGCGCCTTCTTGTCAAGTCCTACTAGCACCATCTCGTCCTTGTCCATTTCAGAAAGTTTCTTTGGCACTTTCTGGGTAGGATCAATGGTGGAGGCCTTAGTGGGGACATAAGGTCCCTCCTCCACGATCATGAAGAGTCGAGGATCAACAGCTTCCATGTAGAACCTGATCCTTTCCTTCCAGATAGGGAAGTTGAGCCTGGTGCACACTGGGATCTTGCCTGTGTACTTGAGCCCGTCCATAGTAGATGTTTGTCTTCTTCTTGACACTAGTGGCAGGATTCTACTCAAGGTGTGAACCTTTTTGATGAGTAACCTCTCTCTGATACCACTTGAAAGTCCACCTAGTGTCAACTATCTTCACCTATGGGGCGGGGGGGGGGGGGGGGGGGGAATAGGTGACGTGCAGCGTTTTTGCGGAATTTAAATTGTACCTGCACACGAAAATAAAACAACACAGCACAACAGAGTACACAAGCTATTTATAGTGGTTCCCCGACTTGGGTACATCCACTTTCCCCCTTCGACCTATCTCCCAACCAGGGACGACTTGGTCTCTTCACCAACAGGATTGAAATCCAATCCTTGCACTATCGGAAGGAACCCTTCCACACGTAGGAGTCAACACTCCCACAACCCTGGTTGCACCCAACCCTTACAACTCGGAACAAACGTTCCTTTACAACAAAAGAAAAACTAGAATGTACAAGAGATACAAACTATGTTTGGAGACCAAGGTATCCCTCTTCATTGACGACGTGTTCTTGAAGTCCACGAAGAGTCCACAACCCTAGAACTCTCTTGGAGAGGATCTCCCCGGAGCCGGCGGCGGCAAGATGGGCGGCGGCACGGTTCACGGGTTCGGTGGCGACGATGATGTGCGGCTGCTGTACTTTGGAGATCCAAACTTCGTAGCGAAGCTAGCTAGGTCTTCCAACGGTCACACGAGGATCGGTCGTCTTGATCGATTCGGACGGGGAAGTTTTTCCCGATCAACAAATCGAGAGACAAGGGATCTCTGGATAGACGCGTGAGACACTAAGCTTGCCTAAGTTTCTGTCGCCGGAAGATCAGGAAGAAATCTCGATCAAAAGCGGCGACCAACTTGCTCGAGCGACGACGGCGGCGGCGGAGCGGAACTCGCGATTTGAGGGTTCGTTCGTGCTCGGCTGCTTTCTGTGTATTTTATTCCGCATTTTTACTGTTCAAAAATAATCTTGTATTTATACTGTAGACAACTCAATATGACCGTTGTGGGTCCCATAAATAGAAACCCAAAATCCGGTTCAAGATAACGCCAGCGGCAGAATCCGGTTCAGGGAGTTCCAGAAAAATGCCCAAGTAAAAATCGGCGAGAATCAAAAGTGAGTCTCATCGAATCGTCGAGAATCAAATGTGATTCTCGACGATTCGGCGAGAATCAAGGATGATTCTCGTCGAAGTTGACTTGGCTGCACGCACTGATTCAGCCCGGGTCGAGACGGCGAGAATCAGCCAGTGATTCTCGACGATTCGGCGAGAATCACTAGTGATTCTCGCCGAATCGGCTAGAATCACTTGGTGATTCTCGTCGATTCTTACTTAGAATCAGAGTTGCTTGCTTTGAAGTGTAGTTGGATCGAGTCGGCGAGAATCAGCCACTGATTCTCGACGATTCGGCGAGAATCACTTGTGATTCTCGCCGAATCGGCGAGAATCACTTGGCGATTCTCGTCGATTTTCACTTAGATGAATTTTCGTCTTTCCACCCATGATGAGCTCCTTGACCCATCCTTGCTCCTTGTCTGCTCTTGCAAGATTACAGCCCTGTACTTGAAAGTAAGTGCACTCCAATAGAGAGAGTACACGTAGGCCAACACACTGATCTACTCAACGAGGAATTACGTCATGCAAACCCGTGTATATTGACCTACTGCACCCTGACATTGGTGTGCACTTAGCGTGGAATAACTGCAAACACAACTTGAAATAATTTGTCAAAAACATTGCCTATTTACCTTAGCTTGTTCAGGGGCTTCTTCAAATCAGGTACGTTGTGGATACAATACCCAACAGGGGAGAAGGCTGTAACACCCCCTATCCGTCGCATAGCATATAACAGTAGGTCCGGTCGGGGCCCGATGCCATATACCACAAACAGACCGGGTGGTTACTCAATGGAATACCATCCAACTAATAACCAACGTCCTACACAGGGTCATTCTAGCGTAAGCAATTATTAAAAGTTACAAATTAAAGAACCCAGCCACAAGAATGAATGTCCACTACAAAACCCAATAGGAATGAAGTACAATACACAAGTACAATGGCCATAAGGCCTTACAATTGTTTACTCAAATAAAACGTGTCTTCCATACCACGGCATGTAGGCTGGTCATACATGAATAAATAAGTAAACACCCAAAATTTGGCCTTCGAGGGTCGGCTCAGCAACTTAGGCTTTAGCCCGCTATTTACCGCTCGGCTCAATAGCACCTGCAAGCAACAATCCACCGCACGGTGGCAAACAAAAGCAACGGTCAGCTATTCTGACCAAATTATAACGATCCCGCCCCCAAACTCGGGGCGGAGATGCTCCGTTCCCTGCACTTTGTTAGCATAACCAAGCAGTATAGATAAACACTTCATCACAGGCGTGGGCACGCATGGCCACACACCCTGTTCTTTTAGGGCACATTCTCGGTGAACCGATCAACGTCAGTCCAATTCAAGCCATAGACGTCTCGGTCTCACCACCGCCACTAGGACTGCCAATCTTGCGAGCATTTTTGTCTTCTCGGCATGGGTCACGTCAATTTAATCCATAGACCGCCGAAGACCCTCATCTATGCCAACAGCTCCCACCGAATGGCATAGAACGGGTACGGTTCCGCCTGACCCGTTGCTCACATCGCAATGTCAATTTAAGCCATATGCGCGGGTCAAACCTCCCCGAGTCCTATTTCCATCACACACTTCACAAAACCCGGTTATGTTCAAGTTGACTCCCAGGCCACCATGTTGGCAGAATCACGTATCTACCTAGTTTTCGAGTGTACCTTGGAGTTATTCCCCAAGGCCCTGTTGTAATCTACCGTATAGAAAACCCGAAAAATAAACAACTGCACGGAGTCTTCTCCGGCCATTCAAGCAATGCAACATCACCGATCCAGACCAACTTGTCTGGGTAGGTTTCACACATCATGCCTATCTCTATTCTCGATTACGAACTCTACATGCACACAACGGGGACTATTCATGTCTACCCGAAGGAACGCCTCAAACTCACCGCAAACTCGCGAGAGCGAGCTTCTTATGTAAAGGAAAAGAGGACTTCACATGTCCTAGGATGAGAATCGTTACCCTAGCATTTTTCCTTAGCGCCATGGAAATGTATGCAGATGAAAAGCACCACAATCTCCTTGCTTCCGTAGATCCGAAGTCGGCTTGCGATTTGGAGCCCCGAAGCTCCGCCGGTGACCGGATCTAGCCTCCTTTGTTCTTCCTTGCTCTCCCCTCTCTTTAGACTTTAGAAAGAGACTAAGTGAAAGAAATAAGGGATTTGAAACCGTATTCCCGGTATATCCCATCAGGAACAACCCCCAGTCGTCGGATCCCAAAGTAAAGAAATGAACGGCCATGATCCGGAGCTGAAATGCAAAATATGGGCCGAACACGGCCTGTGACACGCTCGTGTCCAGCGCCGTGTTCCCCATTCGCCGTTGAAACTGACGCATCTCGAAAAGAACACGGGCACCGGACAGGCCCGTGTCAAACTTGACATGCCCGTGTCATCCAGAACACGGTCGTGTATTATGTCGTGTTACTCCATCGACACAGGACCAACACCAACCCGAGAAGCACACGGGTCTTGGACACGCCCATGTCCCAATTGACATGCCCGTGTCTACTTGATACGACCTGTGTACCGACCCCGTATAACACCCACGCCATAGCCCGGCTTTAACCCGAGAAGGACATGACATGTGACACGCCCGTGTCCCAGTCCGTGTTCGCTGCTCGACGATCGTCGGCCCAAAATTCGTCGACCTCTCGGCCAAATCGTCGACCCGAGCACGACACACCCTGGGACATGCCCGTGTCTCAGGTCGTGTTCGCTGCTCCACAATCGTCGAATCCAAAATTCATCGACCTCTCGGCCAGATCGTCGACCCAAACATGACACACCGTGGGACACTCCCGTGTCCCAGGCCGTGTGCCCCCCTGCCAAATTCCAAACTTGTCTCAAAACGCCTCCCGTCGCTCTTTTGAGTTTCAGGGTGTTACAACTCTCTCCCTCTTAAAAAAATTTCATCCCCAAAATTACATAAAGGAAAGATAAACACAAAAACTTAAACGGTACCTGAGTGGAATAACTCCGGGTACTCCTTAAGCATGGTCTGCTCTCGCTCCCAAGAGAGCTCTTCCCGACCGTAATTGTCCCAACGGAACTTGACCATCTTGATCTCTTTGTTGCGTAGCCGCTTGACTTCCGAGTCCTCAATTCGTATGGGCTTGACCTTCGTCGTCATCCCATTATCCACCGGCACTTGATCCACCACGATCACATGCGAAGGCTCTTGCACTGCCATCCGTAGCACCGATATATTGAATATATCTTGTAGACCACTAAGCTCCACTGATAGTTTTAACCGATACGCTGCTTCCCCAATTCGCTCCATAACCTCAAACGGTCCAAGGTACCTCGGGCTTAGCTTCTTCAATCGCCGCACCCGCGAGACACCCTTGAACGGCTTGATCTTCAGGTACACCCAGTCACTAACAGCGAACTCCACTTTCCGGTGCTTGGCATTATAGTACTTAGCCTGGCGGTCCTGAGCGATTAGCAATCTCACCTGAATGGTTCGCACCAATGAAGTAGCATCTTCCACCTCTTGTCGTTTGTACAACTTTGACTCGCCCGTTTCCAACCAAGACAACGACGTGCAACATCTTCTACCATAAAGGGCCTTGAAGTGCGCCATTTGTATGCTCGCCTGATAGCTATTGTTGTATGCGCATTCCACCAAGTATAGGTGGTCTTCCCACTGCATCCTGAAATCCAGGACGCACATGCGAAGAATGTCTTCCATCGTCCTATTGACCCTCTCGGTCTGCCCATCCGTTTGTGGATGAAAGGATGTGCTGAAATTCAGTTTTGTTCCCAACATCTGCTGCACCAAACTCCAACCATTGGACGTGAACCGCTCATCTCGGTCCCTCACGATGCTGCGGGGCACACCGTGAAGCTGTGCGAACAGAAAATGGAAGTCCGGAAAATGGACAAACAGAAATTTTTGTATTCCAAAAAAGGTATCAATTACATGGTATAACCTCCCTTTTATAGAATGGAGGAGATGAGAAAGATTACAAATAAACAATGTGGGACTAAAAAATCTCATATACAAGCGGTTTATCATAAAAACAAGCCGCCAAGTCGCGCGGTTTGGTGATTGGGCAAACCTCCCGGCAACCATAAGAGAAAGATACCAAGCCGCCACACTAGACCGCCTGGTCGCCCAATCTCCAAGCCGCCAGGGACAGAATGATAATCTGCTAGAGCACCAACAGCAACAAGAGAGCAACAAGCCGCAGGATAGAACCCGACAGACCGCCTGGACTGTAGTCCGCCATAGTCAAACCGCCAGACTGCCCGGTCTCCACTTTGTAACACTCCCCCTCAAGTTGGAGCATATATATCAATCATGTCCATCATGTCGCAAATGTGATGAAAAGAGGCGGATACTGGCTTGGTGAAAATATCTGCCAACTCTTTATCAGAGGTGACAAACGGAGTACAAATCTATTCCTTCAGAATCTCCTCTCGAATGAAATGACAGTCAACTTCTATGTGCTTGGTTCTTTACTGGAAGACCGGATTTTTAGAGATGTATATGGCGGCTTTGTTGTCACAAAACGTAGATAGAGGATGATCGTAGACCTCTCCTAAGTCGAGCATAAGAGCTCGTAACCACTTCAGCTCACATGTGGTCGATGCCATACTTCGGTACTCTGCTTCTGCACTGGACCTGGAGACTACCGATTGTTTCATGCTTTTCCAGCTCACAAGGTTCCCCTCCACAAAGGTGCAAAAGCCTGAAGTAGACTTGCGATCTCCTTTATCATCGGCATAGCTGGAATTAGAGTATGCCTCAACCCTTAAATGACCATTCTTCTAAAAGAGAAGCCCTTTCCCGGGAGCTGATTTAATATACTCCAATATCTTCAGGGCCGACTGTAAATGACACTCCCTAGGAGCTTGCATGAATTGGCTAACCTTGCCAACAGCATAGGCAATGTCCGGTCTGGTCACTGTGAGATATATGAGTTTACCAACCAGACGTTTGTACCTCGTAACTTCAGAAAGAAGAGGAGAGTCATTTGTGCATGTTTTATCTTCTCTAGTCGCCATGGAGCATCGGGCAGGTTTAGCCCCTGTCAACCCTGCCTCTTTTAACAAGTCAAGAGCATACTTTCGTTAGGATAGGACAAGAGAAGCCGGCTTCCGAGAAATTTCTATCTCCAGAAAGTATTTTGGAGAGTCCATATCTGTAGTAAACAGGTGTTGTCGAAGATGCTTCTTGGTCAAGAGTATCCCAGCTTGATCATCTCTAGTAAGAAGAATATCATCGACATATACTGCAAGCACCACTAGGCCCAGAGAAGTTTTATGAGTAAATAGGGAGTGATCAGCAGAACTCCTCGTAAAACCAACAGCCGCCACAATCCCGCTAAATTTGTCAAACCAAGCACAAGGACTTTTCTTAAGGCCATAGATAGCCCTTTGAGCTGGCAAACTTGTGTCTCCCCCTGAGCAACATACCCCGGAGGTTGCTCCATGTAGACATCCACTTGAAGATCCCCATAAAGAAAGGCATTCTTCACATCCAGTTGTGAAATGGGCCAATCTCTGTTGACAGCCACAGAGAGAAGGACCCGGGTAGTGCTGAGACGAGCAACTGGAGAGAAGGTGTCAAAGTAATCCATGTCATAAGTTTGTGTAAAGCCCTTGGCAACAAGACAAGCTTTGTAATGGTCCACACGGCCATCGGGGAGGAATTTCATCACAAAAACCCAGCGACAGCCAACAACATCAGTGCCAACAAGAGGAGGAACCAGGGTCCAAGTACCTTGTTCAGTGAGAGTAGCGATCTCGTCATCCATGGAAGCCTTCCAATGCGGAATGGTAAGGGCCTCCTGATAGGAACGGGGGGTGGAAGTGTAAGTGATAGGCAGGGCGAAGTCCCTGCGATCAGGCGTCAGTCGATCATATGAAACAACTGCAGTAAGTGGATGCTGGGTACAATCCCGAACCCCTTTGTGAAAGGCAATGGGGAGGTCCAGGTCAGCAGGCGCCTCAGTATCCAGAGCATCCATGGTGGAGAGAGCTGGCCCAAGAGGAGAGAGCGACGACAGCGAAGAGGAGGGAGATGACGGAGGTGGAGAGGAAGGAGGAGAGGATGGAGATGTAGGAGGAGGAGGAGGAGGAGGAAACACCTCAGTAGGGTGGGATGGGGTGGAGGGAAGAGGAGGAGGAAGATTAGAGTCGACAGGAAGAGGAGAGGAGCCAGTAGAGAAATAAGGAGCATTTTCGAAGAAGGTAACGTCGGCGGAGATGAATTGTTTGCGAAGGATGGGATCAAAATAACAGTTGCCTTTCTGAGTGGTAGAGTTGCCCAAAAACACACATTTGGTAGAAAGAGGGGAGAGTTTGTCACCGGTGGCGGAGGGAGCATGCACAAATGTCGTGCATCCAAAGATACGTAGAGGAAGAGGAAAGGGATCCTTTCCAGGTTCGAGAATGGAGAAGGGCGTTTTACCGCGGAGAACAGTGGAGGGAATGTAATTGATGAGATAGCAAGAAAGGAGAACATCATAGCCCCAATAGGAGCGGGGGGCATGCATTTGCGTAAGGATGGTGCGAGTAACATGAAGGAGGTGATGGTTTTTGCGTTCCGCCACCCCATTTTGTTGGGATGTGTAAACGCAACTTGTTTGGTGAAGAATTCCATGTTGCATACAAAATGAGGAAAAGGCTTGACTAATGTATTCTTTGGCATTATCAGAGCGTAATACTTTAATAGAAACATCAAACTGATTTTGGATTAAATTATAAAAGGATTGCCATACATAAAAGAGTTCATAGCGTTCTCGTAAGAGATACACCCAGGTACAACGAGAGAAATCATCAATAAAAGTTACAAAATAAGAGCTACCCCGACCAACGGTAAGGGTAGGAGCAGGACCCCAGATGTCGGAGTGAATAAGGTCAAATGGATGGGTAGAACCACGACCTTGATTTAGCGGGAAGGAGGAACGGTGATGCTTGCCAAGCTGAAAGGCATCGCAGTTGAGAGGAGAACCGTCCGGAGGGATGTGAGGTAGCAGCTAATGAAGAAGCCGTGGGGGAGGATGCCCAAGGCGGAGATGCCATTGTGGGAGATCAGTAGAAGAGGAGGAGAAAGAGGAGAGAGCAGAAACGTTGTCGAGGAAGTAGAGGTCTCCGCTCTCAGTCCCAGTAGCAATCGTCCGTTGGGAGCTCGGATCCTGAAAAGAGCAAGAAGTGGGAGTGAATGTGACGGAGCATTTAAGCTGTTGCATAAAGATGTAACTGACAACAAATTGCAGGGAAACTTGGGCACATAGAGAGTGTCGGCCAAGTGAAGAGATGGAGTGACATGAACCACTCCAGTTCCATGAACCGGGGAGGGAGATCCATCTGCAACAAGGATCGGAGGCAACCGTTCATGCGTTGCAAGGAGAGAAAAGCAATGTGGATTGCCCGTCATATGGTTAGTTGCACCAGAGTCCATGAGCCATTTACCTTGAGTAACAACGTGAGCACTACCTGAGGAAGTGACCACCGAAGCGGATGGCTTGGAAGAGGGGGTGGAAGCATCACCAGAAGGGCAAAGATGGGGATGCTTCATCCAGCACCGATCCAGAAGATGCCCTGTGCGACCACAGTAAGGACAGAGGAAGCGGGAAGAAATCCTACCACCAGAAAGATGGTAGCGACCACCAGAACAGCTACATTAAGTTTGGTGAGCATATAGTTCTGGAGGAGGAGAAGAGAGAAGCGGACGCTTAAGAAGAGATGTAACCGCGGCAATGCGGGCAGCCGTGGTATCCAAGTTGGGAGAGTCCGCTTCACCTAAAATGTAATATCCCATTTCCAACTAGACCCCTAGGTGTGGTTTTGTCCATGACTAGGTCATGATAAACCCTAGGAAGCCAGGAATGGGCCAAGAGATAGGAGACAAAGTGTGGAAAATCATCATGGTCTGCAAATAGTAGAACACTGAACAATAGTTTAGGATGACCATTGGCTACACCTTGACCCCAAGACACTACCACAACACCCCCTAATACCTTGGGAGGCCCATTAGAGCCATAAGGACCCATTGGGGTAAACCAAAGAGGCTCAGTTGACCAAGGTCAACCCTATCCCTAAATGGGTCAAACTAGCCTACTTAGGGTCAATTGACCTACTCCTAGCCAAGAGGACCCCACCTATGCCCTCCTAACCCTAACGTGAGGTCAATGGGTCACTAAGGACACATTGGGGCCAGCCCTAGAGGCCAGGTTGACCCAAGTCAACTCAAGCTCCTAATCTGGTCAAAGTACCCTTACTAAGGGTATGTGACCTCCAAAGTGCAGGGTAACCCTACATAACCCTACCTAGACCTTAGGGGAAGCCAATGGGTCACCAAGGACCCATAGGGGTCAACCCAAATGGTCATGTTAACCCAAGTCAACTCTAGCCCTAAAATGGTCAAAGTGCGCTTACCAAGGGACATGTGACCACCAAGATGCCCAACCAACCCTATTCAAGTATTCCTAGACCTTAAGGGAGTCCAATGGGTCACTAAAAACCCAATGGCTTCAATCAACTCCTCTAGGGAAGAGGAGTTGATTCCAGCCGTTTCCCGGCCACCAAGGGGTGGATTCAGCCCCCCTCCACTCTACCCGAGCCACATCATAAATGGTGTTGATGGTCATTGAAGAACCAGCCACCCCCTCCCCAATTGCCATTTAAACACCATCAGTGTGCAGAGGGGAACATTTTCGAGCGTTTACCTGGAGGAGACGGGCCGTCCCACTGTGCTGTTGCAGAAGCCGAGCGCCGTCATCGTCAACAATGGCATCACGCCGCTCTTCCCGCATCCAGGCCGCCAGGAAGGTCCTCCCCCTCTCCTTAACTCACGGGTAGATCATAGGACTCCTTATGTTGAAGCTTCGGGCTCAATTGAGCCAGATCAAATCCAGGATTTTCATGGTTTTCGGCTAGAATTTTTCTTGCTATAACCGCCGAAACACGCCTCTCCGGCGGCAGAGCCGCCGCCTGGCGATAGCCACCACCTCAACGGAGGTGGTGGTGGCAGTGGCCGGCCGGGGAAGGGGCCGGATCGCCGGCGGCAAGGCGTGGAAGCGGCTCCAGGCGGGATGGATCCTGGTCGTCGGCTCAAGGAGGAAGATGAAGGGATCCCGTCCCTTTTGCTTCAAGATCTGTGCGGCCAAATGATTTAAACTATAGGTTATCATTTATATTTATATGAATTATGTCACAGATTTAGATATAATTGATTTTAAATTTTAAAAATACTTAGGCCCCTCTGCAGAAAAAGTCACCAACATAAAAGTTGTAGTCCCTGGTGTCTACTTTATTTTAAAATTGGTGTGAACCAATTTGGGTGCATGGTCTGACCAGGGCACCCATTTTGGTGGGACATGTACCTAGGGCTAGGCAGTCATTAAACTGAGTGCCCACACTTCATCCCTAGCCCAAATCAATTGAAATTTTGGCAGGGAGCCTAACCTAGCTATACCTAGGGCTTGCCCAAAATGTAGAATTTTTTGGAGACACTTTTCCTAAAGTTTTTGCTTTTATTTAATAAAGCTAGGGTAATTTAATTAAGTGGTCAAATGACCTCCAAACCCTCCCAAACTTTGGGGAGTGGTCCCTGGCATCTAGACCTAGTTCTGTACAACATTTGAGCACATTTGGATATGTTTTGGTTAGGGAATCACAAAACCCTAGTTTGGCCTTAAGAGGGCATTTTTGACCACAAGTGCACAATGGACTTAGGGTGGTCCCCTCCCCTCAACAGAGGCAGAGGCTTTGGACACTGACTTGGCATGGACATTGTCACCCTCTTGAGGAAAATAGGATGACTTAGGCTTGGTTTGCCCTAGGGTTCAACTTCAAACCCTAAGGAAGGACTTTTGAGGGTTGTGAAGGACATGGGGGCAAATTCCCTTGCATGGCGTTGGAAACCCAGTAGACTTTAGGGTAATGTAACCTAAGATCTCTGGTAGGAACTTTAGAAGAATTGGTGCAAGGTAGACACCTCAAAACCCTAACCCTAGTTTTAGGGTATGAGCACAAATTTGAAGATCAGCCACTAAACCTTCCCCAAATGTTATTAAACTTGGGTAGAATGGGTTTTAGGCCACCTAAAACCTCTGGTAATTTTTGTAGAATTTTATGGATTTTATTCTTGGTACTTCATTTTTTAATTACCAAAAGACCCAAAATGATGTTTGATTTTATTATGGATGTTATGTGCTTTAAAATATGATGAAACTTGGTCAGAGGTTATTATAGGGCTAGTTGATCATCTCTGAATTTTATCACAATTTTCAATTAATTTTATTTGGTACTTCCTTCATTAATTTCAGAAAGGGGCTTTGGTAAAGAAAATTCATTATTGATGATATATCAGTTTAGAAATCATGAGTCTTAGGCTCCGTTTGGGGGGACTTATTTCACCGGTCAAGCGGTCACGACCGCATGTACCGGACCTTAATTAAGTCCCGGTTCATGCGGTCGTGACCGCTTGACCGGTGAAAATAAGTCGCCCCAAACGGAGCTTTAGGTGTTGAGGTATTTAGGCCAACAAGTACTTGTCTTAATTTATTTATAATTTTTAGAGGTCTGTTTTCAGAACTTTCTTTACAAGGCCATATTTTTGAGAATAGGATAATTAATTAATATGGGGAATAATTCTTTCAAACAAATTATGAAAGTTTACATAGAGGTTTTATGTGCCCTTACCATCATCCGGGAATTTTCTCTGAATTTGTGGAAGTATTTGTATTGTATATCCCCTTTTAATGAATTATTTTGGAATAAATTGGAAATAAAATTTAAGGGCTAAACTCTTGCTGGAAAATTTGGAGATTCTGGATTTTTAGATGATTTCCCATCTTGCATTTATCATAATTTTAGTGGAGCTTTATCTTGCATACCTCTTGTACTTCCTGTTCAACCTTGGAACTTTTGGCTTTTAAAATAAATAAATAAATTAGCATTTAAATTATAAAAATTAGGAAATTGTGGATTCAGTCTACATATGCCCATATAGACCTCTAATAATTATTATATGAGCATTGGATGACCATATGACATACTTCCCTTTTTACGGGTCATATAGCTTAAGTGGTCTGCATTTAGTAAAACTGCAGGAAATCAGTTGGGACATGAATTAGAGCACATGTGATGGGTCTTGTTGGTTTGCTGGAAGGATAAATAGAATTAGGTGCATCTTTGGAAGATAAGTGAGTAGGGTGTTATTTTGTCTAGGGTTTAGAGGCGCTCGGGTCCGACGAAAGATCGTCCTCCCCGAGGTGAGTGGAGTCAAATCACCCTAGGATTAGCCTATCGTAACATGAGGAAGGAATGGGTAAGGGAATCAACCAATAACAAAATAAGTAACTTGCGAAATGGAATGCTGGGCGTAATCCAAACATAGTTCCTAGTGCCCCTTGAGAGCCCTTCACAGGGAATACCGGGGGCAGTCCTGGGTTAACGTAAACTGTTTTAACAAGCTGAAAAGAGTAACTTAGTAATTAGGGTTGCACATTTCACAAACACTGTTGGCACCGGAAGTTAGCTGGGAGCTTCGGCTTGGATGGTTAAAAGACGGACTTTGGGTCCGGGGAACTTCGGCTCGATTGTTTGTGACGGACGTGTTGGTCCGGGGAGCTTCGGCTCGGGTTTTGATTACGCTAAATTTGCATGTGCATAAAGGGAAAGGAAATTAAGGTGGTGGGTCTTCGGTATTGGAGGGTCGATGCACCGACGCCAATACGTTGACTCGGCAAGTGTGGATAGCACTTCGCCAACAGAAGTCCGGTGCGCCAGCCGGCAAGAGTACGCAGGAGTCCACTTCGTGCACCAAGCGTTGAGGCGTACGATAGGTCTGACCGGTAGTGCTTTACTGGTTTAGAGGTGGGCGAGGCCCAACCCACCGCTTCCGTCTGCCACTACGGAGGTATCCTGGGAGGTTACGGCTCCAGAAAGGGGGAACTAAAGGTCTGTGTGCACAGAGTCGGGTGTGTGTATTGCACTTGCATGATCCATCATACCCACTTGCATATCATAGCATAATCGATTCATTTAACCGTGACACCTAAAGTATAAGTGGAATGGGACGCTTATACTTTAGGACCTGCAAAACGACCCCTTGGTCTATAAGCTTGTGTGGGCAAGTTTATAAATTAAGGTTAATTTTGACATATATATTTACTATTGTGTGATAACCGACACCCCAACGTATAAATTGGTATGGGACTTTTTATACGATGGGTGCCTTGCAGAAGACCCCTTGTCTTATGTGTTCTCACATAAGTGAAGGTTACGTTTCATATTTCAGCTTATTATCTATACATGTTATAGAATTGCTAGTATAGGTCCGCTGTCATCTGCTTTTGATTTTCTCCACCTTCAAGTCCTCCCCTTTCTTCCTCTCCGCTCGGTGCCTAGGGGCCGTGGGGGAAGGGGCGGGGGATGATAGGACTTAGTCTTTTAGACTAACGGTTTTCAAATCGCATCATTTAGGGGATCGTGGAGACCAGCATGGAGGAGCAGCCCTAGAGACCGGTGCGCTTGGAGGTGAGGCAGTCTAGCTCCGGAGTTCATACAGCCGGGACCGTGAGTCTCGACCTTGAGTAGTTTTTCTGCTTTTGCTTCCGCATGAGTGATTTTGTAGTGAGGATATGATGTACCGGGCATAAGCCCGTATTTTGCTACTCTGATGTTTTATTCTGTGGACACTCCCTTCGTGGAGACTTTTTACTGATATGTGATTTTCTGTGGACTGATAGTTTCCATTTACTTCTTTATGCTACTTTTCTGTGATCGAAATGGCCGGCAGAATCGGCGCTTTGTGGTGATGACCCTTCAGGTCGTGAAGGAGTCACCGCAAAACGGCGGTTCTGGGACTAAGACCCCGGTGTTGAAAAGAAAAAAAAGGGGGGTCTTACAAGTGGTATCAGAGGAGACCTCGATCGAAAAGTAGCAGTCCACAACCCTGGGTCACCCCCGCACGAGTTTAGTTTGGGGATAAACTAAGCAGCGGAAGCAGTGGTGTGTCCATATGGGGGATCACATGTAAATTATCCACTTTTATTAGGTATTGAGTCGATTACCTACTAATGTAGTTCGTTTTACAGCCCCCAGCTCAGCCCACCCCACAAGGTGGAGCTCAGCAGACTCCAGACATTGCACCACCTCCCATGGTCCCCACACCTTTCCTTCAGTCAGACATGGGGCAAACCCTTACAGCTATCCTTGAGGCCTTCCGGGCTCAGCAGGCTCCGGCCCAGCAGCCAAACCCAGGGGCCAACTGGATGAGCACCTTCTGAGGACTCTCTCCCCCGTCATACTTAGGGACAGAGTCGGCAGTGCGGATAGAGGAGTGGCTGGATGTTATGTACGAGATGTTGACTGGGATACGATGCCCTTGGGAGGAGAGGGTGGCCTTGGTGGTATCTTGCTTGGAGTCCCATGCCAAGAGGTGGTGGAAGACGCTGTTGGACACGACGTTTGCCGATAGAGGGATTGCCGAAATTACTTGGGAGGAATTCAGGGCCACGCTGCTGGAGCACTTTGTTCCGCAGTCGGCCAGGGACGAGTTGGAGGAGCGGTTCTTACAGCTAAGGCAGGGCACCAGGACGGTGGTGGAGTCCCACCGAGAGTTCGACCATTTGGCTCGATATGGAGTTTCTTACCAGCTGGACGAAGCAGGATACGTCAAGAGATTCTATAAGGGCCGAAAAGAGGAGTTGAGGGAGGCCTTGCTGTTTGTATCTGACGGGCCTATCTCCCGGATTTTGGAGATAGCAAAGAGGATTGAGGCCGATTGGCACACCACTCGGGGCCAGAAGCGGCAAGCGGAGGATCAGGGCCGGAGGGCCCGAAATGATCAGCGGCGAGGCACCATACCAGATGGGAGAAGGACAGAGGAGCAGCCTCGTCAGGAGGTGAGGCAGGAGCCCAGAGAGCAGGTGGTTTTGGCCCCTCAACCTCTTCGGATACATGAGATGCCGAGACCCGGGGGTTTGGCGTATCCCCCGCCGGAGTGCTTTCATTGTCATCAGGTGGGACACCTCCGGAGAAACTGCCCCATGAGGGGGGCACCACCTCCAGCACCACAGGGTGGCCCACTTGCCCAGCATTTCGGAGGCCGAGGACGCGGCCGAGGACGTGGTTACCAGGGAGGAGACCGAAGACAGGAAAGGGAGCAGGCATATGCCTTGGATCTGGCACAGCCTCGAAATCCAGAGCGGGTCATCACAGGTAAGCTAAGATGTTTTAAATTGTTTAAACTAAATTTCCGTTCTCAATTGCCCAACAAGTAGAACTGCCCTAGGTAGAATAAATAGGAAAGAAAACGTGTTATAAAATACTAAGACCTTTAATCATCACAGGTATAGTCTTCATCAGCGGCAAGCCTGCCTATACTCTGTTTGACACGGGTGCCTCGCACTCGTTTGTGTCGGAGGCCTTTCTGGAAGGGCTGAAAGGAGTGGAACGGTTCACAGGCCGGATGAGTAGGGTGCATCTACCTGACGGATCGGAGATACTCACCTCAGCCCACTGCAGTATGGAGGCGGAGATTGGTGGAAAGTCGTTCGAAGTTTCGGAAATGGTCCTGAGGATGCTAGTCTTCGAGCTGATCCTGGGCATGATATTGCTATAGTGGAATCATGCCCAGATTGATTGTCAAGCGAAGAGGATCACCGTGAGGCACGTGGACTCTACCATCATCATCGAAGGTATAAGACCTGCCTCACGTATACCCTTATCTTCAGTACAGGTCGTTAAGGCCTATTTACAGGGGGAGGAGTTCTACGAGGTGCTGTTTGAGATGGCGGAGGCCACGAGTTCTATATCGAATATTCCGGTGGTGCGGGAGTTTGAGGACGTCTTTCCAGAGAAATTACCCGAATTACCCCCGCGTAGGGATCAGGACTTCCAGATACAGCTTGTGCCGGTGGCCAAGCCAGCATCCAAGGCACCTTACCGGATGGCCCCAAAGGAGTTGACAGAGTTTCGAAGCCAGCTTCAGGAGTTAGTGGAAGCCGGATTTGTCCGGCCAAGCTCTTCACCTTGGGGAGCCCCGGTATTGTTCGTCAAGAAGAAAGACGGGACCCTCAGATTGTGCATCGACTACCAAGCACTAAATCAGCTGACGGTCCGGAACACCTATCCACTGCCAAGGATAGACGAGCTGTTCGACCAGCTACAGGGAGCGCAGTTCTTTTCGAAATTAGATTTGAGGTCGGGATACTACCAGCTTCGGATTCGGGAGGAGGACATTCAGAAGACTGCTTTTAGTAGCAGATATGGTTTATACGAGTTTACGGTGATGCCCTTCGGACTCACCAATGCACCATCAGCGTTCATGACCCTCATGAACCAGGTCTTCAAGGAATATCTTGATGTGTTTATCATTGTTTTCATTGATGACATCCTCATTTACTCGAGGACGGAGGAGGAGCACACTCGCCATCTGACACTGACCCTGCAGAGACTGCGGGAGAATCATCTATATGCGAAGTTTAGTAAATGTCAGTTATGGCTGAAGGAGGTGGGCTTCTTAGGCCATATTATCAGTGGAGCGGGATTGGCAGTGGACCCGACAAAGATTCAGGCTATTCGAGATTGGCCGCAGCTAAAGACAGCCACCGACGTACGGAGTTTTCTAGGACTTGCCGGTTACTACCGGAAGTTCATGGAGGGATTCTCTCGAATCGCCCTCCCGCTCACATCCTTGACGAAGAAGGAGGTACCGTTCGTGTGGACCCCGCAGTGCTAGGCAGCTTTCCAGGAGCTGAAGGATCGGCTAACCACGGCTCCCATTCTTACTCTCCCCTCGGGGAGGGAAGGATTTCAGGTCTACACTGACGCTTCCTACCAGGGTATGGGAGCTGTACTGATGCAGAAGGGCCATGTGATTGCATATGCATCTCGCCAGTTGAAGAAGCACGAACAGAACTATCCAGTGCACGACCTTGAGATGGGGGCGGTCATTTTTGCTTTGAAGGTCTGGCGTCATTATCTTTATGGAGTCCACTGCGATATCTATTCCGACCACAAGAACCTAAAATACGTGGACACGCAGAAGGAACTGAACATCAGGCAGAGGCGCTGGGTGGAGTTCCTTGCAGATTATCAGTATGAGATGCACTACCATCCAGGGAAGGCAAACGTGGTGGTGGACGCATTGAGTCGGAGAGCTGCCACTTCCGAAGTCGGGCCTCAGGTTATGTCTATGGAGCTGGTGAGGAGTGTAAAGCCCCCTATCCGTCGCATAGTATATAGCAGTAGGTCCGACTGGGGCCCGACGCCATATACCACAGACAGACCGGGTGGTTACGTATGGAAACCATCCAACCAATCTCAACGTCCTACACAGAGCATTCTAGCGAAAGCAGTTTGTATAAGTTGTAAACAAGAACCCAGAATTAGAGCACGAATGTCCACTATTACAATAACTAGGAATGTATACAAAATACCCAAAATCGGCCTTAAGGCCTTACAAAGTGTTTCACTTGAAAATTACATGTTTTACAAACCACGGCACGCAGGCCGGTCATACATGAAATAAGCAGTAAACACTTCTACTTGGGCCTTCGAGGGCCAGCTTCGCAAAAAGGGCTTTAGCCCGCTATTGACCGCTTGGTCCAGCTGCACCTGCAAGCAACAATCCACCGCACAGTGGCAAAATAAGGTAACGGTCAGCAATGCTGACCAAATTATAACGACCCCGCCCCCAACTCGGGGCGGCGATGCTCCTTTCCTGCATTTCCTTAGCATAAGCGAGTAATATAAAACCATAGCCATAACATCACAGACGTTGGCTCGTAAGGCCAACGCCCCGTGCACTCAGGTCACATTCTCGGTGAACCGGTCGATGTTACGTCAATTAAAGCCATTAACATTCCGGACTCACCACCGCCACTTAGACGGCCATTCCTATGAGCAATTCGTCTTCTTGGTATTGGTCACGTCAATTTAAGCCATTGACTACCGAAGACTCCCATTTATGCCAACGGCGAGTTCCACGTAACCTTAGGTCGCTCTAACCGGACGACATAAAGCGGGTACGGCTCCATCTAACCCCTGCTCACTTCGCAACGACAATTTAAGCCATTTGCGCGGGTCAAACTTTCACCGAGTCCCATTCTACCGCAAGTCACATAACTCAGTTATGTTCGAGTTGGCACTCAGGCCTCCAAGTTGGCAAGATCTCGTATCCGCCCAGTTTTCCGGGTGCACCTTTGGGTTAGTCCCCAAGGCTCCTTGCTGCAATCTACCGCATAGAAAACCCGAAAACACCCAATAGCACGGAGTCTTCTCCGGCCTTAAGCAATGCAACATCACCGATCCGGACTAACATGTCCGGGTAGGCTTCAACCAAAATGCCTATGTCCGTTCTCGCATACGGACTCTAAACAATGGGGACTTTACATATCTACCCGAAGGAACGCCTCCAACTCTCCGCAAACTCGCGAGAGCGGGCTTCCTATGCTAAGAATGAGAGCTATTAGTGCTCAAGATGAGGATCGTTACCCTTGAGTTCCTCGTTGGTGCCATCAAAAAGTAATCGGATAGAAATCACCGCACTTGCGTTGCCTCCTTGGATCCGGAGTCGGCTTGCGATTCGGAGCTCCGAAGCTCCTCCAATGGCGGATCTAGCTCTTCTTCCTCCAATGGCTTTCCTCTTTCTCCAAGGGTTTGGACAGATGATCAAGTGAAGAAAAATGATGGATTTCAAGTCAACTCCCGGGTATATCCTCTCAGGAACAACCTCCAGCCGTTGGATCTTCAATCAAGGAAACGAACGACTTTGATTCGGGGCTGAAATGCCCAATCTGGACCGAACACGGCCTGGCACACGCCCGTGTCCAGGGCCGTGTGCCGCATTCGCCGTCAAAATCGAATCTCCTGGACCCTCACACGGGTATCGAACACGCCCGTGTTCGAGCTGACACGCCCGTGTTCCAGCTGACACGGCCGTGTAGCCGGCCGTGTACCCCATGATTTTCCCCCGTTTTCAACCCGAGCACTGCACGGGTTCTACGACACGCCCGTGTCCTTGCCCGTGTCACATTGACATGCTTGGACCCCAGGCCGTGTACACGGGACATTTCGTCGAGGGGAGAATGACGACTGGATGACACGGCCTTGGACACGCCCGTGTTCTAGGCCGTGTGCCTTGTCTCGACGACCGTCGAGTGAATCTCGACGATTTCACTTGGACGATCGTCGACACGGGTCGACACGCCCTGCGACACGCCCGTGTCGCAGGCCGTGTGCCCATACTCGACGAATCGTCGAGTATATCTCGACGATTTCACGGCTAAGTGTCGACACGGGTCGACACGCCCTGCGACACGCCCGTGTCGCAGGCCGTGTGCCCTTTCTCGACGAATCGTCGAGTATAACTCGACGACTTCGCGACTAAGTGTCGGCACACACTTGACACGCCCTGGGACACGCCCGTGTCCCAGGCCGTGTGCCTTCTGCCAGAACCCAAACTGGCCCAAAACGTCCCCCTTTTGCTCCTTTGAATTTCGGGGCGTTACAACTCTCCCCCTCTTAAAAGAATTTCGCCCACGAAATTACATAAGGAAAGGCATACAAAACAAAACTTGTACCTGAGCGGAACAACTTCGGATACTCGTCAAGCATAGTCTGCTCTCGCTCCCAAGAGAGCTCCTCACGACCGCAATTGTCCCACCGGACCTTGACCATGCTGATCTATTTATTGCGTAGTCGCTTGACCTCCGAGTCCTCAATCCGCACGGGCTTGACCTTTGTCGTTAACCCACTATCCACCGGCACTTGATCGACCGCGATCATTTGCGTAGGCTCTTGCACCGCCTTCCGAAGCTCCGAAATGTGGAATACATCCTGTAAACCACTTAGCTCCACTGAAAGCTTCAACCTATAGGCCGCTTCTCCAACTCGCTCCAGAACCTCGAACGGTCCAAGGTACCTCGGGCTTATCTTTTTCAATCGTCGCACCCGCGAGACACCCTTGAACGGCTTGATCTTTAAGTATACATAATCGCCCACAGCGAACTCCACGTTCATGTGCTTGGCATTACAGTACTTTGCTTGCCGGTCCTGAGCGTTAAGCAATCTCTCCCGAATGGTTCTCACCAAAGAAGTAGCACCCTCTACTTCCGATCGCTTATACAACTTTGACTCACCCGTTTCTATCCAAGACAACGGCGTGCGACATCTTCTACCATATAGGGCCTCGAAGGGCGCCATCTGAATACTTGCTTGGTAGCTGTTGTTGTATGCGAGCTCCACCAAATAAAGGTGGCCTTCCCATTACTTTCCAAAATCCAAGACTCACATGCGGAGCATGTCTTCCACTATTCTATTAACCCTCTCTGTCTGCCCATCCGTTTGCGGATGGGTGGCTGTGCTGAATTTCAACTTTGTTCCCAACATGTGTTGCACCAGCCTCCAATCATTGGACGTGAACCGCCCATCTCGGTCACTCACGATGCTGCGGGGCACACCATGAAGCCGTACTATGTTATCCACATAAAGCTTTGCTAACTTCTCCACCGGATCATCCTTCCTATGCGGAATAAAATGTATCACTTTCGTTAATCGATCCACGATCACCCAAATGGCGTCGTTCCCCTTTTTCGACCTTGGCAAACCGTGCACAAAGTCCATAGAGATGTCGTCGAATTTCCACTCCGGAATAGGCAAGGACTTAAGAAATCCTCCCGGCTTTTGGCACTCCGCCTTTTCCAAGGCGCGGGTTTGGCACTTCGCTGCGTATAGCGCCACATCCTTTTTCAAACACGGCCATCAAAATAGTTTCTTTACATCGCGGTACATCTTCGTGCTCCCCGGGTGAATCGAGTACTTGGTATGGTGTGCCTCGTACAATAACTCCACCCGTAAATTGCCCACGCTTGGGACGCACAGACGACCGTCTTTCTAAAGCAATACGTCCTCCATGACGAATTGGGAATTTGACTCATCTAGGGCCTCTACCATGAACTGCTTCAGCACTTGATTGCTTGTCCATACAAACGATCCCCAACGCCACCAACTCTCGCACCAACCGCTCATCTTGCACCGATAGCCAATTGGCTCGAGCTGGGGCTTGGCGACTCACCGCGTCAGCAACCGTATTCCCTTTATCAGGCGCGTAGTGGATCTTGAATGTATAGTCTCCCAAGAACTTCATCCATCTACGCTGTCGTATATTCAGATCCTTCTGATCAATCAGATGCTTCACGCTCTTGTGACCGGCGTAGAGATCCACTTTCACACCGTATACAATTATGCCTCCATAGCTCCAAGGCAAAACTCACGGCCATACGCTATTACGCTTCCGTGTTGCAGTAGCGCGCAACCCAAACCGCTGCCCTACGCATCATTAAAATATCATTGCCTTCGGTTCCACTTGGCGAAGTCAGCACAGGCGTCGTAGTCAACCGACATTATCACTCCTCAAAAGCTCGCGCGCACTCTGGCGTCCAAAAGAACTTATGCTCCTTCCTCGTCAAAGTAGTGAGAGGTAACGCTATCCACGAAGCGCCTATAGTAGCCGGCAAGCTCCAGTAAACTCCGGACTTCCGCTACCGTAGCCAGCTCAGGCCACTCTCGTATCGCAACAATCTTCGTCGGATCCACCGCAATACCCTCTCCACTCACTATATGCCCGAGGAACGCTACTGAGGATAGCCAAAACTCGCATTTCGAGAACTTGGCATACAACTGGTTTCTCCTTAGCGTCTCCAACACCAAATGAAGATGCTTGAAGTGATCTTCCTCACTTTGCGAGTCCACCAAAATATCGTCGATGAAGACGATCACGAAATGGTCCAAGTACTCCCTGAACGTCCTGTTCATAAAATCCATGAATACTGACGGCGCATTAGTCAGCCCAAACGGCATGACCGTAACCTCGGAGCGCCCGTGTCCTGTACTGAACGTTATCTTAGGGATATCACTCTCCCTTATCTATTTAGAGTACATCGTTGACCCTACCAATTGATCACAAAGATCATCGATCCTTGGGATTGGGTACTTGCTCTTTTCCGTCAACTTGTTGACCTCTCGATAATTAATACGCAGCCTCAACCTTCATCCTTCTTCTTAATAAAGAGGGTCGGTGCGCTCCAAGGCGAAGGACTTGGACGCGCATACCCTTGCTCCAACAACTCTTGCAGTTGAGCTTTCAGCTCCGCCATTCCTTTAGGCGTTAGCCGATACGGAGATCGTGACACAGGCTTTGCACCTGACACTAGCTCGATCTTAAAATCTATCTCCCGCTGAGGCGGGGCTCCAGGAAGATCTGCGGGGAATAGATCAGGGTATTCCGATACCACTGAAATACAATCCAACGCAGGCTTCGGCTTTGCAACCTCCACTAGTGTAAAGAACAGTTCTGCTCCGGCACGAACCGCCTTTACCACCTGAAGAGCAGACATCAACGTCTTGCTCGACCCCTTTAAGCTCATAAGGGTCGTCTCACGACTTGCTCCCAAGTTGACTTCCTTGCTACCGCAGTCTATGTAGGCTTGCTGCTCCGAGAGCCAGTACATGCCAAATATAACGTCAAACTCCACCAACGGAAGTAACGACGCTTGCAGATCGTACTCCTAATTCCCAAACCACAAACTAAGAGCAATGAATTCTACCCTCGCCGAATGAGCATCATTGGACTATAACGCATCCAATTTATCTCTTTACATCGAAGGAGATACTCCAAGGCTCATTAAAATTCCTAATAAAGGAACGCGAAGCTCCCTAAACGAACGGTGCTCTCGCAGATAAAGTAAAGTCGCAACAAAGCTTAGCACAGTAGTCCTAAGCTAATATGCATAACAAGTATTTAAAGCAAAACTATCTTTAAACCATACCTGTTGTCACGACGACGGGCTTTCTCTAGGGCTTTAGGCACTCACGAGCATAATGCCCCGGCTCCCCACAGTTGTAACATGTGCCCGGGGTCCAACCCGTAGTCGCCCCAGAAGTACCAGAAGGAGCTGGACCCGAAGTCCTATGCTTCTTATACCATTTTCGATATGCCGACTTTGAGGTGTTCGGCACTTTGAATGCCGTTTCCTTTGCACTGACATCCTTGACTGCTCCTGACATAGGTTTCTTACCCTTCCGAGCACCATTCCAACAGTCTCGGGCAAAGTGCCCTTTCTTTCCACACGTATAACAAGTGTCAGAAGCTTTACTAGTCGATTTCATAACCCCTTTCTCCAGCATTCTACTGGATGCAGCTCTTATGGGGTTTGTATAGTTCTATACCATGGTCACTGGCATCGGGAGGGTCTTCCTCAACTCTGCCTCCAATGATCTAGCTGATTCCACCAAGGCTCGGAACCCCAATAACTTCGGTCCTAGCAGTAGGACTCGTAACTTGGCGCGTAGGCCATTATAGAATCTATCGACTGTAGCTTGCTCATTATCCGACTCGAAGCATGGGTAGCGACTTATCATAAGAAAAGCTTGCAAATATTCCTCAACCGTGTGCGCTCCCTGCACTAAATGCATATTCAGCTGCTGCCCCAATGGTCTACCAAAGGTCATCTGCTGCATCACGCCCACCGGCGCTGAAGCCACAACAGGGGCGCAAGGTTGTACATTTCCTCCTAGCTGTGCACCCGCCACAGTAAACACCGCTTCTACGATCCTTCTAACGGTTTCATACGAAGGAGGAGGCTCAAACACCTCACTGGGTGCACTATGCTCCTCAGAAACCAGACATTCAGGCTGTCCAGCACCGCTTCCGGTCACCTATAGTGGTACGAAACACCGTTAAGCGACCAAATAAATTGCGAACAGCAATTATAGGAACACGCAGGTTCCTCAAACACGAGTATTTTCATTCCTAAGTGGACATTCATGGGTTCTTTTACCGTTATAACGATGACGCACACAATGTGCTCACCACCCTTAAAAAGAATTCGTCCACGAATTCAGCTTAAGGCCGACCAAAACCAGTAGTCTGATACCAAATTGTAACGCCCCCTATCCGTCGCATAGTATATAGCAGTAGGTCCGGCCGGGGCCCGACGCCATATACCACAGACAGACCGGGTGGTTACGTATGGAAACCATCCAACCAATCTCAACGTCCTACACAGAGCATTCTAGCGGAAGCAGTTTGTATAAGTTGTAAACAAGAACCCAGCATTAGAGCACGAATGTCCACTATTACAATAACTAGGAATGTATACAAAATACCCAAAATAGGTCTTAAGGCCTTACAAAGTGTTTCACTTGAAAATTACATGTTTTACAAACCACGGCACGCAGGCCGGTCATACATGAAATAAGCAGTAAACACTTCTACTTGGGCCTTCGAGGGCCAGCTTCGCAAAAAGGGCTTTAGCCCGCTATTGACCGCTTGGTCCAGCTGCACCTGCAAGCAACAATCCACCGCACGGTGGCAAAACAAGGTAACGGTCAGCAATGCTGACCAAATTATAACGACCCCGCCCCCAACTCGGGGCGGCGATGCTCCTTCCCTGCATTTCCTTAGCATAAGCGAGTAATATAAAACCATAGCCATAACATCACAGACGTTGGCTCGTAAGGCCAACGCCCCGTGCACTCAGGGCACATTCTCGGTGAACCGGTCGATGTTACGTCAATTAAAGCCATTAACATTCCGGACTCACCACCGCCACTTAGACGGCCATTCCTATGAGCAATTCGTCTTCTTGGTATTGGTCACGTCAATTTAAGCCATTGACCACCGAAGACTCCCATTTATGCCAACGGCGAGTTCCACGTAACCTTAGGTCGCTCTAACCGGATGACATAAAGCAGGTACGGCTCCATCAAACCCGTGCTCACTTCGCAACGACAATTTAAGCCATTTGCGCGGGTCAAACTTTCACCGAGTCCCATTCTACCGCAAGTCACATAACTCAGTTATGTTCGAGTTGGCACTCAGGCCTCCAAGTTGGCAAGATCTCGTATCCACCCAGTTTTTCGGGTGCACCTTTGGGTTAGTCCCCAAGGCTCTCTGCTGCAATCTACCGCATAGAAAACCCGAAAACACCCAATAGCACGGAGTCTTCTCCGGCCTTAAGCAATGCAACATCACCGATCCGGACTAACATGTCCGGGTAGGCTTCAACCAAAATGCCTATGTCCGTTCTCGCATACGGACTCTAAACAATGGGGACTTTACATATCTACCCGAAGGAACGCCTCCAACTCTCCGCAAACTCGCGAGAGCGGGCTTCCTATGCTAAGAATGAGAGCTATTAGTGCTCAAGATGAGGATCGTTACCCTTGAGTTCCTCGTTGGCGCCATCGAAAAGTAAACGGATAGAAATCACCGCACTTGCGTTGCCTCCTTGGATCCGGAGTCGGCTTGCGATTCGGAGCTCCGAAGCTCCTCCAATGGCGGATCTAGCTCTTCTTCCTCCAATGGCTTTCCTCTTTCTCCAAGGGTTTGGAGAGATGATCAAGTGAAGAAAAATGATGGATTTCAAGTCAACTCCCGGGTATATCCTCTCAGGAACAACCTCCAGCCGTTGGATCTTCAATCAAGGAAACGAACGGCTTTGATTCGGGGCTGAAATGCCCAATCTGGACCGAACACGGCCTGGCACACGCCCGTGTCCAGGGCCGTGTGCCGCATTCGCCGTCAAAATCGAATCTCCTGGACCCTCACACGGGTATCGAACACGCCCGTGTTCGAGCTGACACGCCCGTGTTCCAGCTGACACGGCCGTGTAGCCGGCCGTGTACCCCATGATTTTCCCCCGTTTTCAACCCGAGCACTGCACGGGTTCTAGGACACGCCCGTGTCCTTGCTCGTGTCACATTGACACGCCTGGACCCCAGGCCGTGTACACGGGACATTTCGTCGAGGGGAGAACGACGACTGGATGACACGGCCTTGGACACGCCCGTGTCCTAGGCCATGTGCCTTGTCTCGACGACCGTCGAGTGAATCTCGACGATTTCACTTGGACGATCGTCGACACGGGTCGACACGCCCGCCACACGCCCTGTCGCATGCCGTGTGCCCATACTCGACGAATCGTCGAGTATATCTCGACGATTTCACGGCTAAGTGTCGACACGGGTCGACACGCCCTGCGACACGCCCGTGTCGTAGGCCGTGTGCCCTTTCTCGACGAATCGTCGAGTATAACTCGACGACTTCGCGACTAAGTGTCGGCACACACTTGACACGCCCTGGGACACGCCCGTGTCCCAGGCCGTGTGCCTTCTGCCAGAACCCAAACTGGCCCAAAACGTCCCCCTTTTGCTCCTTTGAATTTCGGGGCGTTACAAGGAGATTGGAGGATATGCACATCACACTGGTGTCATCCGAGGACCCCGAGCTTTACACAGAGTATTTAGCAGCGGTGAGTGCTACAGACGATATCCGGGACAGAGTCAGAGAGGGACAGAGGCGAGATGTCAAATTGGAGTCGATATTCTGGGCCTTGGAGAACGGTACAGCAGGAGATTACACGATGAGGGATGGCGTGGTATGCTTCAGAGGTCGGACTTATATACCGGAAGGAGGCCAGGTCCGGGAGGATATCATGGCGGAAGCCCACCACAGCAGATACTCGGTGCACCCGGGCATCACGAAGATGACTGCGGATTTGAAGAAGACTATGTACTGGCCTGGCATGAAGAAGGATATCACTCGGTTTGTGACCCACTGCCAAGCTTGCCAGCTAGTGAAGGCAGAGTGCAAAAACCCCGTGGGTTTGTTGCAACCACTCCCGGTACCAGAGTGGAAGTTCGAAGACATCGGAATGGACTTTATTCACGGACTTCCCCGATCACGAACAGGGAATGACTCGATTTGGGTCATCGTCGATCGGTTGACTAAAGTAGCCAGGTTCATTCCGATAAGGAAGGATGACGCTGTGGGAGTATTAGTACAGAAATTTGTGGAGCAGTTCGTTCGATATCATGGGGTGCCCAAGACGATCGTGTCGGATCGGGATGGTCGGTTCACTTCCAGGGAGTGGAGATCCGTGCAAGCTTACTTAGGCACGCGATTGACCTTCAGCACTGCATTTCATCCCCAGACGGACGGGCAGACAGAACGCACCAACCGGACGCTGGAAGATCTTTTGAGGCTATGCATTTTGGACCGCGGGGAACCGTGGGAGAAACTCTTACCCCTGGTCGAGTTCTTCTATAACAACAACTACCAGTCCAGCATCAGGATGGCGCCTTACGAAGCCTTGTACGGAAGGAGATGTCGGACCCCGCTTTCTTGGGTTCAGGACGAAGATCCGAAGGTGTTGGGATTAGAGTTTGTTGAAGACACCGAGGCTCAGGTGAGGATGATCAGAGACAGGATGCTAAAGGCGCAGAGTAGACAGGCTAAGTACTATGACACCCGGCATCGGCAGGTGGAGTTCCAGGTGGGAGACCGTGTGTTTTTGAAGATCCGGCCCATGCATGGAGTCTCGCGGGTGCGTGGTCAGAGGAAGAAGCTCAGCCCTAGGTACATGGGCCCTTACAGGATCCTGGAGCGGATCGGGCCCCTAGCCTACAGGCTGGAGTTACCACCAGAGCTGGAAGCTCTGCACGACGTCTTCCATATTTCTTCGCTGAGGAGGGCTCTGCTACGCCCGGAGCAGCAGATTTTGACCACCGAAGGGCCGGTAGCTTCAGACCGGTCAGTTCGTTTGGAGTCGGTTAGGATCGATGACCGAGAAGTACGGGTCTTGCGTCGCAAGAAGGTCCCACTAGTCAAGGTCCTGTGGAGGAACCACGGCCAGGAGGAGCATACCTGGGAGCCGCAGGACTTGATGCGACAAAGATACCCAGAGCTGTTCAGTCAGGTATACCTCACAAACCCCTCAAGATGTTTAAATTATTTTTCCTGCTTTAAACTAGTAAGGGCTCCTTTAGGCAGGTAGGGGCTTATCTTTTGTTTATTGGGATCTTGGCTTCATCAATTGGGTGAATTGGTCATAGATTTAGGTTTCCCTTGAAACCTAGTTTAGCAAACATGGCGTCGGGATGGGATGTTACAAGTTTCCTTCTTCGGTAGAAAATTCTCGTAGGCTTAACCTTGATTTCAGGGACGAAATCTTTATTTTGTTTATTGGGATTTGTAACATCCCATTTCCAACTAGACCCCTAGGTGTGGTTTTGTCCATGACTAGGTCATGACAAACCCTAGAAAGCCAGGAATGGGCCAAGAGATAGGAGACAAAGTGTGGAAAATCATCATGGTCTGCAAATAGTAGAACACTGAACAATGGTTTAGGATGACCATGGGCTACACCTTGACCCCAAGACCCTACCACAACACCCCCTAATACCTTGGGAGGCCCATTAGATCCATAAGGACCCATTGGGGTCAACCAAAGAGGCTTAGTTGACCAAAGTCAACCCTATCCCTAAATGGGTCAAACTAGCCTACTTAGGGTCAATTGACCTACTCCTAGCCTAGAGGACCCCACCTATGCCCTCCTAACCCTAAAGTGAGGTCAATGGGTCACTAAGAACACATTGGGGCCATCCCTAGAGGCCAGGTTGACCCAAGTCAACTCAAGCTCCTAATCTGGTCAAAGTACCCTTACTAAGGGTATGTGACCTCCAAAGTGCAGGGTAACCCTACATAACCCTACCTAGACCTTAGGGGAAGCCAATGGGTCACCAAGGACCCATAGGGGTCAACCCAAATGGTCATGTTGACCCAAGTCAACTCTAGCCCTAAAATGATCAAAGTGTGCTTACCAAGGGACATGTGACCACCAAGATGCCCAACCAACCTTATTCAAGTATTCCTAGACCTTAATGGAGTCCAATGGGTCACTAAAAACCCAATGGGGTCAACCCAGATGATCAAATTGACCCAGGTCAAACCTAATTTGAACCAAGTCAAACATAGCCCAAAAAGGGCTAACCCAAGCCCAAGCCACTTCTTCCTTAGGATAACCTCATTTCCATGTTCATCATGACTAAGTGGGCTGCACTTAGCCTATGGGGTTGACCAGTCAACCAGGGGTGACTAGGAGAGAGAATGGAGCTTCCCTCCATGTTAATGGAGGAGAGAGAAGATGGGGGAGAGGAAGGGAGAGAGTGGAGCCGGTCAAGGGAGGCTAACAGCCACCTTTAATGGCTTCAATCAACTCCTCTAGGGAAGAGGAGTTGATTCCAGCCATTTTTCGGCCACCAAGGGGTGGATTCAGCCCCCCTCCACTCTACCCGAGCCACACCATAAATGGTGTTGATGGCTGTTGGGTACATTGGTCAAATGTACCTGATTTGAAGAAGCCTCACCTAACTCAATGATATACATCATAATATATTTGATGTTTGTTTGAGTTACTTGTGCAGGTTAGGTACACACTGGACTGAAGCTAAAAGTTTCTAAGTCCATGTGTCGACACCCAGAGGGAAAGTGTCGACACTTGAGAAAGCTTGTGTCGACACCCAGACAAGCAGTGTCGACACTTGGAGTAATTGTGTCGACACCTGAGAAGAAGAGTCGACACCAGACAGAAAGTGTCGACACTTGGAGCTGTGTCGACACTCAGTGAAGAAGAATGCAGAAAAGCTGTGTCGACACTTAGCAGAAGTGTCGACACCTAGAAGAGCTGAGTCTACATCAGAAAGTGTCGACACTTGGAGTTGTGTCGACACTCAGCAAAATTCTGCAGAGACTAAGGACAAGTGTCGACACTCAACACAATGTGTCGACACTCAATCAGCAGAGTCAACATATGAAGAATGTGTCGACACTCAGCACAATGTGTCGACACACACTCAAAGGAGTCAACACTTGAAGTATGTGTCGACACTCAGCACAATGTGTCGACACACAACCAGAAGAGTCAACACTTGAAGAAAGTGTCGACACCCAGCACAATGTGTCGACACTTAGTTGAAGACTCTACACTTGAAGAAAGTGTCGACACAAGGAGCTGTGTCGACACTTAGCAAAGAACAGTAAAGTTTACAAAATATTCTAAGTACAAGTGTCGACACTAAGGGAATGTGTCGACACTCAGCTGAAGAAACAAAATTGAAGACTTGTGTCGACACCAAGAAGCAGTGTCGACACTTGACAGTTTCAACACATGAAGATGTGTCGACACTTAGAAGAATACTACAAGATACAGAAGATCAAGTACTTGTGTCGACACTTAATTTCAGTGTCGACACTTGAAGAAGAATCTGTGTCGAGACATACAAGGAGTTGTGTCGACACCTTGTAGACTTGTGTCGACACTTACACAACATGTGTCGACACTTGGTCTATAAGTGTCGACACTTAAGAACAGAAAGTCTCGACACTATCTGACAGTTAGAGAATTTCAAGAAGTGACTGGTTGACATGACAGCTGTCGATCCAGCCGGTCTACAGCAACTGTCAGGGAAGTCAGAAGTCTGTTATGAATCGGACTAGCCGGTTACCATGAAGAAGGCCTATAAATAGGCACAGACTGTTTACAGAAAAGTAGTTGATAAGGTGTTAATAAAAAGTTGTTGAAGCTATTTTGAAGTAATAGATCAGATTATTCAAGTAATCAGAAAAGTGGTACACAGAGTATCAACACAAGAAGATCTGGCAGTCCAACTGCAGATCTAAGAAGTTGGAGAGAGAGAGCTCCAATCAAGAAATCAGTCTTTGGAACTAAGGCTGAGAAGAAGGATTCAGAATCATCTGGATCTCAAGAAGCAGAGGTCAAGGATCAACTGCAGAGGATTCAGACTAATTCAGTTCTACTCAAGAAGCTTTGAAGGAAGCTAAGTCAGTTTGGATCTAGCTGAGTTCTTCCAAGAACTCTTCAAGAAACTCTCAACTCCTCTCTTATTTTCTGAGTTGTAGAGTTAGTTATTGTAATTCAATTTTAACTTGTAGGATCCATTGGATCTGAGTGAATTGTAAGCCTATATTATAAAGGCTGAGGGTAGGGCTTGGTTGCCTGAGTATAGGAGTTGAAGAACTCTGAGTGTAGGCCTTGATTGGCTGAGTGTAGGCCTGGGTGGCTGAGTGTAGGCCTTGGTGGCTGAGTGTAAGGCTTTGGGCCTGAGGTGTAGGAACCTAGTTGGGTTCTGAGATAGTGGAGAAGTTTGGCCGAATCTAGTACACTGCTAGATAGGCGAAGGGGGAAAGTGGATGTACCCAAAGATTGGGGAACCACTATAAATTTGTGTGTCTGCTGTGCTGTGCTGTGCTATGGATTAGCAGTTTATATTGTGTTATTGCTGTTAGCTGTAGAAATCTGTGAGATAACTGTTTTGCTGCCAACAAAGTTTCAATAAGGTTTAGGTCACCTATTCACCCCCCCCCCCTCTAGGTGTTTAGGTACCATATCTTTCAAGTGGTATCAGAGCCAGGTTCCTCAAAAAGGACTAACTGTCTGAGGAGATCCAGTTTGGCAGATTCAGTGTAAGTCAGAACACAGTTTCAAGAAAATCAAGAAACATGGGTTCTTCAGAGAATCACAAGGAATTGGGTTCAATGAAACTGCCCATATGCAGAAAAGAGATCTTTAGGATCTGGAAAGAAAGGGTTAGGCTATTTATGGAGGCCTCTGACCCTAGAATCTACATCACAGTCAAAGAGGGGCCATATGTGCCCATGAAGGTTTCAGTTTTGGATGCTACACAGAGAACTCCAAAGGATTTCTCTGAGATGACTAAGGATGAAATTGTCCTAGCCACTATGGACAAGAGGGCACAAAACATTATAGTAAGTGCCATTGATGATGCCACTTTTCAGAACTTAATTCACTGTAAAACAGCAAAAGAGATGTGGGATACTCTCATTGTCTATATGGAAGGTTCTGAAGAAGTTAGGCAAGATAGGAAGTCCTTGCTTAATCAAGAGTATGAGAGCTTTAGGCAAGGAAGAGGAGATAGCATCACTGAATGCTACAAGAAGTTCTATAGAATTGTTAATGAACTCATGTCCTATGGAAGAGAGTTCACTAACTATGAATTAAATGATAAGTTCTTAAGGTCCCTAACCAAAGATTGGGACACCAAGATCTGTGCCATCAGAGAAATGGCAAAGTTGGGAGAAATTCCTCCTCTCACACTGTTTGGCAAGTTGTTGTCTTATGAGATGCAGCTGTCAGTGAGAAAAGAGGAGGAATAATCAACAAGGACTGAGCACAGGGAAAGGACTGTTGCCTTCAAGTCAGAAGTACCTAGAAAGGGCAGGACTAAGTCATCAACTCCTCCTCCAGAGGTAGTTGAATCAGAATCTGATGAGTCTGTTAGCACAAAGTCTACAAGCAGTGAAAGTGATGAAGACTTTGCTGCATTCACCAGACATTTTCAGAAATTCCTGAAGAAGAAACAGTGGAGGTCCAGACCTTCATTTTCCAAAGGGAAAGAAGTCCAGTATCAGGAGAAGAAGCCTTCAAAGAAGGACAAGAAAAAGACAAAGACTAGCAAGGCAACTGGGTCTAAGATAGTGTGTTACTGCTGCAATAGACAGGGTCATGTTATTGCAGATTGTCCTGAGAGAAGAAAAGAATCCAGTGACAAAAAGAAGACTCACTTCAAAGGAAAGAAGGAGAAGTCCTTTGTTGCAAAGAATGAGAAGACTCTTTCAGACATTTCTTCTTCAGACACTGAGACAGATGCTGAAGCCTACATAGGGCTATTTGCTGAAGAAGAAGAAGAGTTTATGCAGATCATGGAATCAATCTATGAACAAGAAGAGTGTCAGTGCCAAGGACTGATGGCATTGACTGAAAGTACCAAAATCCTGGAGCAGCCAGGACCTAGTCAGGTACAAAGTCCAACTCAAAGTTCAGATTCCAGTTCTAGTTCAGAGTCAGATTCATCTTCATCAAGTGATGGAAGTGCTTCTGAATCTGAGGGAGATATTCATCAGCTCTTAGATGAATATAAAGTACTGTTGCAAGCCTATAAGAAAAGCAAGACCCTAGCCAAAAGTCAGGCAAAGGAGATTGCTGATCTCAAGGCAGCTGCAACAGATTTTGAGAAGAAATTTGATCAAAAGCTCAATGAGGTAGCCAGGCTGAAACACATTACTGTGATTCAGATGGGAACTATCACCTATAAAAATGATCAAATTAAGAGACTGGAGATCAATCTTCAGAAGGAAAGAGAGCTAGTTGCTAGGTTTTCAAAACCTAAATCAGTGCTACCCTTGATTGATGAGTTTGTTCATCATAAAGGAAAGGCTGGATTGGGTTTTATTAAACCAGCTAGGACTGTTCAGGATCAGTCCAAGTCCAAGGGCAAAGCCCCAACATTCAATAAGCCTGCTGTAGTCAAGACAGCCAAGTCTGTACCTAAGCAAAGGTACAACAAGTTTGAATGCTGGTGCTGTGGCAAAGTTGGCCACTTTGCCTTGGACTGTTGGCACAATGCAAGTGCCAATGGGAGTAGCAAGCTACCTGGTGGAAAGCCAGTAGGTAGCTATGTCATGTTGCAAACTAACAATCACCAAGGACCCAAGTTTACTTTGGGTTCTAAGGTTCATTAATTTGTTTTGCAGGTGAATCCAAGTGGCCATACCCCAACATGGTACTTGGATAGTGGATGTTCCAGACATATGACTGGAACAAGGGGACTACTGAAGGACTACATTCCAATCAAAAATGGTCCTAAAGTGACCTTTGGTGGTTCTGAAAAAGGAATCATCAAAGGGTTTGGTAACATTTCTTCAAACCTTGTTACCATTACTCATGTGGCTTATGTTAAAGGGTTGAAACACAACCTTATAAGTATAAGTCAATTAAGTGATGTAGGGTATGACATCTCATTTGATAAAGATGGTTGTCATATCAAGAGGTCAAGTGATCAAGAGATCATTTTGACAGGTTATAGGAAGAGAAATGTCTATTGTCTAGACATTATGGTTGAGAACAATAGTTCTCCAGTTTGTCTTGTAGCTGATGAGACAGTCTCTCAATGTGTCAAATGGCACAAGAGGCTTGCCCATCTTAATTACAAGACTATTAGCAAACTCTTTAGCAAAGAGTTAGTGAGGAATGGTCCTCAAGTTAAGTGTGTTAAAGATGGCATTTGCTCAGCTTGTCAAAAGGGCAAGCAGACCAAATCCACCTTTAAAAGCATTGAGAACAAAAATGCTGTGAGGTGCTTATACCTCTTGCATATGGATCTCTTTGGTCCAATGTCAGTTCACAGCTTAGGTAGGAAGGTCTACACCTTTGTAGTTGTAGATGACTACTCAAGGTTTTCCTGGGTGTTCTTCTTAAGACAGAAATCTGAAACACCTAGTGTTTTCCATAACTTTGTCAAGCAAATTCAGAATGAACTAAACAGTACAGTGGTCAAAATTAGAAGTGACCATGGCACTGAATTTCAGTCTGATAGCATGACAAGACTATGTGAAGACTTTGGGATATTTCAAGAATTTCTTCACCTAGAACACCTCAGCAAAATGGCATTGCTGAAAGGAAGAATAGGACCTTGATAGAGGCTGGTAGGACCCTATTAAGTGATTCATCACTGCCAGAGTATTTCTGGGCTGAAGCAGTTAACACTGCATGCCATGTGATAAATAGGGCTACCATCACTAAAAGGTTAAACAAGACCCCCTATGAAGTTGTGAAAGGCAGGAAACCAAACCTATCCTATTTCAGGATTTTTGGTTGCAAATGCTTCATACTTAACAATGGGAAGTCTTACTTAACTAAGTTTGCTGCCAAGTCCCAAGAGGGAGTGTTTGTTGGGTACAGCAATAATAGTAAGGCTTATAGAGTCTACAACTTGACTACACAAGTTGTAGAGGAGTCTGTGCATGTAGTTTTTGATGAGACAAAACTTATTAACAATGAGTTGTCTAGTAGTGTGTGCAGCCCCACAGGTCTTACTAAGAAGATGGACAAGCTAACCATAGAAGATGTACCTGCTGCAAGACAGCAAGTAGAAGAAGATGGCTTATGTCCAGGGGGAGAACTACATGTACCAGGAGCTGAAGAAGTACAAGGAACTCAGCATGATGAAGATGCTGTAGAAGTACAACCAGAAGTAAGGATGCCTCCAGCCAACAGGCATCTAAGAGATCATCCAGTAGAGCTGATTATTGGAGATCCAAGACAAGGTGTTCAGACAAGGAGCAGAAATCAGAATGCTGTAGTATATTCAAGTTTTCTGTCTCAAATAGAACCAAAGAAATTTGAAGAAGCTATACAAGATCCACAGTGGACTGAAGCTATGCAAGAAGAACTTAATCAGTTCAAAAGGTGCAAGGTTTGGGAACTGGTTCCTAAACCTAAAGACCACAATGTTATAGGAACTAAGTGGATCTACAGAAATAAGTTAGATGAACAAGGGGTCATCATTAAGAATAAAGCAAGACTGGTTGCAAAAGGATATAGGCAAGAAGAAGGTATTGATTTTGATCAAACCTTTGCCCCAGTAGCCAGACTGGAGGCCATAAGGATGTTCTTGGCCTATGCAACCTATCAAGGATTCAAGGTTTACCAAATGGATGTCAAGTCAGCATTCTTAAATGGTAATCTTAAGGAAGAAGTCTATGTGGAGCAGCCATCAGGTTTTGTTGATCCAACTCAACCTCATTATGTCTATAGACTTAGGAAAGCATTATATGGGTTAAAGCAAGCTCCTAGAGCTTGGTATGAAACCCTATCTAGTTTCCTCATTGAGAACAAGTTCACAAGGGGGAAAATAGATAAGACTCTATTCCTTAGGGAATCTAGAGGCAAAGTCATACTAGTCCAAATATATGTAGATGACATTATATTTGGGTCTACTGAAAGCAGCCTTTGCAAAAAGTTTGCAAAACTTATGCAAGGTCAATTTGAGATGAGTAGTATGGGAGAACTGAAGTTTTTCTTGGGTCTCCAAGTTAAACAGACTGAAAGTGGTCTATCCATATGTCAGTCCAAGTTCACCCTAGAACTCATAAGGAAGTATGGTATGGATTCATCCAGTACCATGAAGACTCCTATGGGGTCAAGTATGTCTCTTAGCAAGGATGATGCAGGGAAACCTGTAGATGAAACCTTGTATAGAGGGATAGTTGGCTCCCTTTTATACTTGACTGCTAGTAGACCTGACATCATGTATGCTACATGTGTTTGTGCCAGGTATCAAGCCTGCCCTAAAGAGTCTCATTTGACTGCAGTCAAAAGGATTTTGAGATATCTAAAGGGCACACCTTATCTAGGCCTCTGGTACCCTAGGAATGGAGATTTTGATCTAACAGGCTATTCAGATGCAGACTTTGCAGGATGCAAAGAAGATAGAAAGAGCACTACTGGATCCTGTCAATTCCTAGGTGGAAGACTCATTTCATGGAGTAGTAAGAAGCAAACCAGTGTGGCTATCTCCACAGCTGAGTCAGAATATGTAGCTGCAGGAAGTTGCTGTGCTCAACTTCTGTGGATTCAACATCAGCTAGAAGACTATGGATTTCAGGTAAGTAGAACTCCACTTTTCTGTGATTCTACAAGTGCTATTTCAATAGCTAATAATCCTGTTTCACATAGTAGAACTAAACATATTGAGATTAAATATCACTTTCTTAGGGAGCATGTAGAAAGAAATGATATTGCACTTGAATATGTTAAAACTGATAATCAGATAGCTGATATGTTTACTAAGCCCTTAGAAGAAGCTAAGTTCAATAGGTTCAAAATTGAACTAGGTATGATAAACTTAGACTAAGTTTACAGAACTAAAAATTGGCTAAGTAAAAAGGTGTCGACACATAGACAAGTCTATGTCGACACAGAATAGTAAGTGTCGACACTTCAGGAAAATGGTGTCGACACATCTAGGAAGTTGGTGTCGACACTTCAGAATGTTAGTGTCGACACATGTCGAGTTGGTGTCGACACATCCAATGAGGTGTCGACACTTAAGTTTTACTCAGAATTTTCTAAGTAACGTCTCGACTACATGTCGAGTAGTGTGGTGTCGACACATAACCAAGTGTCGACACATAAAATCTGTTGACTAAACTTGTGTCGACACATGAGTGTCGAGACATTATAAGTCAGTGTCGACACTTATTGCCAGTGTCGACACATCTTTAGTAATCCATCCCGCCTGTTCGTCTTCAAACCAGAAAGGTATAAATAGGATTCTTGTCTTTGTTTGTCGACACGCTTTCAGAGTTTCGAGACCAAACTACTGTGTCGACATTTCTCTTTTCTAAAGACTAATTCTACAAACCCTAATGGCTCCCAAGCTCGAGGAGAACGTCAATGAAGGCTATGAACTGGTTCGTGGCGCGTTCGACGATGGCGATCAAGAAATCAAATCGGTGGTAACCCTAGTCACCGATTCTGGATTGGAGTACTTGGTTTCAGAACCAACCAAAATATGGAAGAAGGAAGTTCTTGAATTCCTTACTGGAGCTTCTGTAGATGACTCAGGTTACAGAATCAAATCAAGAGTACATGGAACCAAGGTCAAGATTTCACCCAAAACTCTGAGAAAGGTACTTCAGCTACCTAAAATTCAAGCAGAAGAGGAAGTGACTACATCTAAGACCAAGGAAGCACTTACCTGGTGTGGTCTAGATCCTAAGATGAAGATAGGATCTGTATTCAACAGGAAAGGAATGAATAACCAAGGAAAATTCCTGTCTGAAATTGTGGGGAAAGTTATACTCAGCAAGACTGGAGGGCATGACAGGGTGTCAGCCTCCATGTTCAGTGTTATGACCAGAATTATCTTCAACCTAAAAACAGACTGGTCAATGGTTGTGTATGAGAAAGTTAAGGAGAGTCTGAAGAAGCCCAATCTGGGCAGAATACTAAGTCTCTACCTGGCTGGTACAATACCAGAGGTAATGAGCAATGCTGCTGTTAGCAAGATCAACCATATGAGAAGGATGGATATGAGGATATTTTCCAGGTGGGAAAGAGTACTATCTAAGGAAATACCTACCCCAGAGAAGCAAGTTTCTAAGAAAGATTCACCTCCAAAGAAGAAGAGGAAGATAGCTCCTGTGACACAGGAGTCCTCCAGCAGTTCAGGTAGTGAAGAACAAGTTGTTTTCACTCCTGATAGTCAAGAGGAAGTGGCTGCAGAGAAGTCTCCTGCTCCTCAAGAGACAGCTGAAATCCAGGGGGAGCTGCCTCCAGCTAGCCCCAAGTATAAGGATCCAAGCCAGGGGGAGCTTCCAGCAGTAGAAGAACCCTCTACTCTGGACAGTGAGCAAGCCACAATCATTATCCAAGAGGTACTTACTGACCTCAATACTTTAGATTTTTCTGTAATAGATTCTGATTTGTCTGATGTCCATCAGCAAACTCAGCAAGCAAATCAAGAACCAGATGTTGTTCTCCAAGACACATCAGTTATCCTAGAAGTGGTTCCTGATAAAGTAGTTGATGAACCCAGTACTTCTCCTGCACAGTCACCAGTAGAATTTACCATGGAAGATCTATTTCTAAATCTAGATCAAGAGGACTTTGACATGGATAAAGTTGCTGCTGCTGAAGAGAAGGGTGCTGCTGCTGAGGGGGAGCAACTGCAAGTTGTGGAAGAGCCTGTCAAGGCAAGAAAGTGAGAAAGCACTTGATGTGCAAGCTGACAAACCATCAAGCCCTAAGGACAGGGTTGATATCGCCAGTACTTCAGAGTCTGAGGAAGATGAGGCTGAACAAGCTAAAAAGAAGAAACTCTATGTCTTCAAGAGAAGAAGTCAGAGCTACAAGAAAGCCTTGCAATCCATTGCCCCACAGCCTATAGTTCAGCAAGCTCCAACTGCTGACTATAGTGCTTTACTGATTGCACTACAGCTCAAGCTGGATGAGCAAAGGAAGGCTATAGAGACTTATGTTGATGAAGGGCACAAGACCCTACAATTTGATCTGGCACAGGACATCAAGTCAATAAGGTTTGAAATGAACCTGAATAAGAAGGAAATGAATGAATGCTTCCACAAGGGTGGAAATGCAGTGGTGTTTCTGGCAACACATCAAGAGAAGATAAAGGAAAAAGTAGATGATATAGCACTGAAGCAAGGCTATGTGCTGGAGAATCAGTTGAGAATGAATGATAATCTGACAGCTTCTCACAATGCTATAGTCACTGAACTGAAGAATAAGACTGCTGAACCTTCAACATCATCTGCTGCAAAGGCTGAATTTGATAAAGCTTTTCAAGATGAAATTGCTGCTGTCAAGACTGCAATCAAGGATTCACAGAAGGTCATTTCTGAACAGCTTACAAAGCTTAGACCTTATTTTAAGGATGGAATCAGGTACTTGGACAGCCAAATCAGGTTCCAGAAAGATGATGTCAGAGATCATGTTGCACAAGAAGTCATAAAGGGGGAGAGGGTGTTAGTCAAAGCAAGCTCAGACCATGCTAAGTGGATATCAAATTCCATCAGGGCTACCCTTGGATATCCTCCCCTGTGTGATGATGATAATGTTGCTGAATCAGGGATTCAAAGTGCATATCTTGGAGGTGAGCAACAGGAAGTAGCTCAAGTGATTTATCCACCTCCAGATTTTGACATGGTTCATGCAGATGTAAGCACAATGTATAGCCCAACTGCTGGAAAGTCAAATGTTGTTCTGGAAAAGGTTGTTCAACCTATAACAGCAGCTATGCAAGAGGCTTTGGACAAAGAAGAAGAGACAAGGCTGTCAAAGAAGAAGTTTAGGGAACTAGCTGAGCAAAAACCAGATTTTGAACAGTGGAGCCCTACTTCTAGGAACATCATTCTCACAGCCTGGAAAGCAGCCAAGGACAATGCTCATGAAAGGAACAAATGGTTCTCAGAAGCAGAATGGAGGAAGCATGAGATTAGGCAGGAAGCCATTGTCCAGTATAGAAGGAAGGCTAAGTTAAGAAAGCTACCTCCTACAGCTGAGTACTTTCCTAAGCCCTATCATTACTTTGAGAGGCAAAAGATCAAGGCTGATAAGAAAGATCTCAAAGGCAAGAAGACTGCTGATACTGACCCTGCTGCTGCTGCTGCTGTAAAGGCCAAAGTACAAGCTGAGAAAGGAATTGTTATAAAAGAACCTGATCAGAACTAGACTAAGATTAGACTAAGAAACATTGTTGTAATCTTTTACATATGAAATATTTTTGTAAAACAATGGAAATGTATTAAAACAATGTTAGAACAATTTTTGATAAATATATCTCATGATTGTTCAGAAGCATGTGTCTATTTCTTGTTTGTTCTGCAATGTTTAATGAGTATACATGTGTGCTTTATTACATGTTTAAGTTTACCCTGTTGACATATACCTGCTTTACATCATTTTCTAATTTATAATTATGAGTGGTGTATATCATTGACTAAGGGTTATGACTTCTCCAAATAGGGGGAGATTGTTGGGTACATTGGTCAAATGTACCTGATTTGAAGAAGCCTCACCTAACTCAATGATATACATCATAATGTATTTGATGTTTGTTTGAGTTACTTGTGCAGGTTAGGTACACACTGGACTGAAGCTAAAAGTTTCTAAGTCCATGTGTCGACACCCAGAGGGAAAGTGTCGACACTTGAGAAAGCTTGTGTCGACACCCAGACAAGCAGTGTCGACACTTGGAGTAATTGTGTCGACACCTGAGAAGAAGAGTCGACACCAGACAGAAAGTGTCGACACTTGGAGCTGTGTCGACACTCAGTGAAGAAGAATGCAGAAAAGCTGTGTCGACACTTAGCAGAAGTGTCGACACCTAGAAGAGCTGAGTCTACATCAGAAAGTGTCGACACTTGGAGTTGTGTCGACACTCAGCAAAATTCTGCAGAGACTAAGGACAAGTGTCGACACTCAACACAATGTGTCGACACTCAATCAGCAGAGTCAACATATGAAGAATGTGTCGACACTCAGCACAATGTGTCGACACACACTCAAAGGAGTCAACACTTGAAGTATGTGTCGACACTCAGCACAATGTGTCGACACACAACCAGAAGAGTCAACACTTGAAGAAAGTGTCGACACCCAGCACAATGTATCGACACTTAGTTGAAGACTCTACACTTGAAGAAAGTGTCGACACAAGGAGCTGTGTCGACACTTAGCAAAGAACAGTAAAGTTTACAAAATATTCTAAGTACAAGTGTCGACACTAAGGGAATATGTCGACACTCAGCTGAAGAAACAAAATTGAAGACTTGTGTCGACACCAAGAAGCAGTGTCGACACTTGATAGTTTCAACACATGAAGATGTGTCGACACAAAGGAGATGTGTCGACACTTAGAAGAATACTACAAGATACAGAAGATCAAGTACTTGTGTCGACACTTAATTTCAGTGTCGACACTTGAAGAAGAATCTGTGTCGAGACATACAAGGAGTTGTGTCGACACCTTGTAGACTTGTGTCGACACTTACACAACATGTGTCGACACTTGGTCTATAAGTGTCGACACTTAAGAACAGAAAGTCTCGACACTATCTGACAGTTAGAGAATTTCAAGAAGTGACTGGTTGACATGACAGCTGTCGATCCAGCCGGTCTACAGCAACTGTCAGGGAAGTCAGAAGTCTGTTATGAACCGGACCAGCCGGTTACCATGAAGAAGGCCTATAAATAGGCACAGACTGTTTGCAGAAAAGTAGTTGATAAGGTGTTAATAAAAAGTTGTTGAAGCTATTTTGAAGTAATAGATCAGATTATTCAAGTAATCAGAAAAGTGGTACACAGAGTATCAACACAAGAAGATCTGGCAGTCCAACTGCAGATCTAAGAAGTTGGAGAGAGAGAGCTCCAATCAAGAAATCAGTCTTTGGAACTAAGGCTGAGAAGAAGGATTCAGAATCATCTGGATCTCAAGAAGCAGAGGTCAAGGATCAACTGCAGAGGATTCAGACTAATTCAGTTCTACTCAAGAAGCTTTGAAGGAAGCTAAGTCAGTTTGGATCTAGCTGAGTTCTTCCAAGAACTCTTCAAGAAACTCTCAACTCCTCTCTTATTTTCTGAGTTGTAGAGTTAGTTATTGTAATTCAATTTTAACTTGTAGGATCCATTGGATCTGAGTGAATTGTAAGCCTATATTATAAAGGCTGAGGGTAGGGCTTGGTTGCCTGAGTGTAGGAGTTGAAGAACTCTGAGTGTAGGCCTTGATTGGCTGAGTGTAGGCCTGGGTGGCTGAGTGTAGGCCTTGGTGGCTGAGTGTAAGGCTTTGGGCCTGAGGTGTAGGAACCTAGTTGGGTTCTGAGATAGTGGAGAAGTTTGGCCGAATCTAGTACACTGCTAGATAGGCGAAGGGGGAAAGTGGATGTACCCAAAGATTGGGGAACCACTATAAATTTGTGTGTCTGCTGTGCTGTGCTGTGCTGTGGATTAGCAGTTTATATTGTGTTATTGCTGTTAGCTGTAGAAATCTGTGAGATAACTGTTTTGCTGCCAACAAAGTTTCAATAAGGTTTAGGTCACCTATTCACCCCCCCCCCCCCCCTCTAGGTGTTTAGGTACCATATCTTTCAATGGCCATTGAAGAACCAGCCACCCCCCCCCCTCCCCAATTGCCATTTAAACACCATCAGTGGGCAGAGGGGAACATTTTCGAGCGTTTACCTGGAGGAGACGGGCCGTCCCACTGTGCTGTTGCAGAAGCCGAGCGCCGCCGCCATCAACAATGGCATCCCGCCGCTCTTCCCGCATCCAGGCCGCCAGGAAGGTCCTCCCCCTCTCCTTAACTCACGGGTAGATCATAGGACTCCTTAGGTTTAAGCTTCGGGCTCAATTGAGCCAGATCAAATCCAGGATTTTCATGGTTTTCGGCAAGAATTTTTCTTGCTATAACCTCCGGAACACGCCTCTCCGGCGGCAGAGCCGCCGCCTGGCGATAGCCACCACCTCAACGGAGGTGGTGGTGGCGGTGGCCGGTCGGGGAAGGGGCCGGGTCGCCGGCGGCAAGGCTTGGAAGCGGCTCTAGGCGGGATGGATCCTGGTCGTCGGCTCAAGGAGGAAGATGAAGGGATCCTGTCCCTTTTGCTTCAAGATCTGTGCGGCCAAATGATTTAAACTATAGGTTATCATTTATATTTATATGAATTATGTCACAGATTTAGATATAATTGGTTTTAAATTTTAAAAATACATAGGCCCCTTTGTAGAAAAAGTCACCAACATAAAAGTTGTAGTCCCTGGTGTCTACTTTATTTCAAAATTAGTTTGAAGTAATTTGGGTGCATGGTCTGACCAGGGCACCCATTTTGGTGGGACATGTACCTAGAGCTAGGCAGTCATTAAACTGAGTGCCCAACTTCATCACTAGCCCAAATCAATTGAAATTTTGGCAGGGAGCCTAACCTAGCTATACCTAGGGCCTGCCCAAAATTTAGAATTTTTTGGAGACACTTTTCCTAAAGTTTTTGCTTTTATTTAATAAAGCTAGGGTAATTTAATTAAGTGGTCAAATGACCTCCAAACCATCCCAAACTTTGGGGAGTGGTCCCTGGCATCAAGACCTAGTTCTGTACAAAATTTGAGCACATTTGGATATGTTTTGGTTAGGGAATCACCAAACCCTAGTTTGGCCTTAAGAGGGCATTTTTGACCACAAGTGCACAATGGACTTAGGGTGGTCTCCTCCCCTCAACAGAGGCAGAGGCTTTGGACACTGACTTGGCATGGACATTGTCACCCTCTTGAGGAAAATAGGATGGCTTAGGCTTGGTTTGCCCTAGGGTTCAACCTCAAACCCTAAGGAAGGACTTTTGAGGGTTGTGAAGGACATGGGGGCAAATGCCCTTGTATGGCCTTGGAAACCCAGTAGAATTTAGTGTAATGTAACCTAAGATCTCTGGTAGGAACTTTAGAAGAATTGGTGCAAGGTAGACACCTCAAAACCCTAACCCTAGTTTTAGGGTAGGAGCACAAAATTGAAGATCAGCCACTAAACCTTCCCCAAATGTTATTAAACTTGGGTAGAATAGGTTTTAGGTCACCTAGAACCTCTAGTAATGTTTGTAGAATTTTAGGGATTTTATTCTTGGTACTTCATTTGTTAATTACCAAAAGGCCCAAAATGATGTTTGATTTTATTATGGATGTTATGTGCTTTAAAATATGATGAAACTTGGTCAGAGGTTATTATAGGGCTAGTGGATCATCTCTGAATTTTATCACAATTTTCAATTAATTTTATTTGGTACTTCCTTCATTAATTTCAGAAAGGGGCTTTGGTAAAGAAAATTCATTATTGATGATATAACTATTTAAAATTCATGAGGCTTAGGTTTTGAGGTATTTAGGCCAAAAGGTACTTGTAGAAATTTATTTATAATTTTTAGAGGTCTATTTTCAGAACTTTTTTTACAAGGCCATATTTTTTAGAATAAGATAATTAATTAATTTGGGGAATAATTCTTTCAAACAAATTATGAAAGTTTACATAGAGGTTTTATGTGCCCTTGCCATCATCCTGGAATTTTCTCTGAATTTTTGGAAGTATTTTTATTGTACATCCCCTTTTAATGAATTATTTTGGAATAAATTGGAAATAAATTTAACGGCTAAACTCTTACTGGAAAATTTGGAGATTCTGGATTTTTAGATGATTACCCATCTTGCATTTATCATAACTTTAGTTGAGCTTTATCTTGCTTAAATCTTGTACTTCCTGTTCAACCTTGGAACTTTTGGCTTTTAAAATAAATAAATAAATTAGCATTTAAATTATAAAAATTAGGAAATTGTGGATTCAGTCTACATATGCCCATATAGACCTCTAATAATTATTATATGAGCATTGGATGATCATATGACATACTTCCCTTTTTACGGGTCATATAGCTTAAGTGGTCTGCATTTAGTAAAACTGCAGGAAATCAGTTGGGACATGAATTAGAGCACATGTGATGGGTCTTGTTGGTTTGCTGGAAGGATAAATAGAATTAGGTGCATCTTTGGAAGATAAGTGTGTAGGGTGTTATTTTGTCTAGGGTTTAGAGGCGCTCAAGTCCGACGAAAGATCGTCCTCCCCGAGGTGAGTGGAGTCAAATCACCCTAGGATTAGCCTATCGTAACATGAGGAAGGAATGGGTAAGGGAATCAACCAATAACAAAATAAGTACCTTGCGAAAGGGAACGTTGGGCGTAATCCCAACATAGTTCCTAGTGCCCCTTGAGAGCCCTTCACAGGGAATACCGGGGGCAGTCCTGGGTTAACGTAAACTGTTTTAACAAGCTGAAAAGAGTAACTTAGTAATTAGGGTTGCACATTTCACAAACACTGTTGACACCGGAAGTTAGCTGGGAGCTTCGGCTCGGATGGTTAAAAGACGGACTTTGGGTCCGGGGAGCTTCGGATCGATTGTTTGTGACAGACGTGTTGGTCCGGGGAGCTTCGGCTCGGGTTTTGATTACGCTAAATTTGCATGTGCATAAAGGGAAAGGAAATTAAGGTGGTGGGTCTTCGGTATTGGAGGGTCGATGCACCGACGCCAATACGTTGACTCGGCAAGTGTGGTTAGCACTTCGCCAACAGAAGTCCGGTGCGCCAGCCGGCAAGAGTACACAGGAGTCCGCTTCGTGCACCAAGCGTTGAGGCGTACGATAGGTCTGACCGGTAGTGCTTTACTGGTTTAGAGGTGGGCGAGGCTCAACCCACCGCTTCCGTCTGCCACTACGGAGGTATCCTGGGAGGTTACGGCTCCAGAAAGGGGGAACTAAAGGTCTGTGTGCACAGAGTCGGGTGTGTGTGTTGCACTTGCATGATCCATCATACCCACTTGCATGTCATAGCATAATTGATTCATTTAACCCTGACACCTAAAGTATTAGTAGAATGGGACGCTTATACTTTAGGACCTGCAAAATGACCCCTTGGTCTATAAGCTTGTGTGGGCAAGTTTATAAATTAAGGTTAATTTTGACATATATATTTACTACTGTGTGATAACCGACACCCCAACGTATAAATTAGTATGCGACTTTTTATGCGATGGGAGCCTTGCAGAAGACCCCTTGGCTTATGTGTTCTCACATAAATGAAGGTTACTTTTCATATTTCAGCTTATTGTCTATACATGTTATAGAATTGCTAGTATAGGTCCGCTTCCATCTGCTTTTGATTTTCTCCACCTTCAAGTCCTCCCCTTTCTTCCTCTCCGCTCGGTGCCTAGGGGCCGTGGGGGAAGGGGCGGGGGATGATAGGACTTAGTCTTTTAGACTAACGGCTTTTGAACCGCATCATTTAGGGGATCGTGGAGACCAGCATGGAGGAGCAGCCCCAGAGACCGGTGCGCTTGGAGGTGGGGCGGTCTAGCTCTGGAGTTCATACAACCGGGACCGTGAGTCTCGACCTTGAGTAGTTTTTCTGCTTTTGCTTCCGCATGAGTGATTTTGTAGTGAGGATATGATGTACCGGGCATAAGCCCGTATTTTGCTACTTTGATTTTTTATTCTGTGGACACTCCCTTCGTGGAGACTTATTTACTGATATGTGATTTTCTGTGGACTGATAGTTTCCATTTACTTCTTTATGCTACTTTTCTGTGATCGAAATGGCCGGCAGAATCGGCGCTTTGTGGTGATGACCCTTCAGGTCGTGAAGGAGTCACCGCAAAACGGCGGTTCTGGGCCTAAGACCCCGGTATTGAAAAGAAAAAAAGGGGGGTCTTACACAAAATTTGTTGGCGAATCATGTCGTAGGAATCAGGAAGCCAAAGGAGGTAGAAAACAACAAGCAGTTCTTGAAAGTGCTTGTACTGTTCGGCAAGATCCGCAGAGAAGGGGCGATGTTGAAGGATCTAAGCCCAAGAGCTTGAACTTGTTGATAAGCGGCAGCAGGAGACATGGACGGACGGGCAAAGAGGTCCACATACAAGGTATAAATGCGGGACGTCTGAGCCCCCTTGGAGTACATAGTAGCAAGATGAAGACATGCCTTCTTGACCATCTCATCATGATGGATAACAGGAAGACATTCATCGGAAAGACTGTTTGCGAGCCAAATGTGGACAAGCGCATCACTGGCATCCCAGTCATCAAAGTCAGCAGAAGAGGTAGTAGGAGGATCATCGGTAAGGTGGTGGCGTTTGCGTTGTGAGCGGAGGAGGAAGGTGAAGGAGACGCTCCAATCCAGGTAGTTGGAACCAACCAGCTTGGAGACAATGCCAAGATACCCGGAGGGAACGGGAGGAGGAGGTGGAGTGGTGATGGGAGTAGCGGTGGTGGTAGAAGAGCTGGAAAGAGCCATGGGAGAAGACGCGCGGGTAGAGAGAGGAGAGAAAGGCCGCGCGGGAAGAAAGAGGCCGGCGCGGAAATAGAAGACCGCAGCGGACAAAGGAAGAACCCGCAGTAGAGAAGAGGAAGAAGCCGCACGGGAAGAGAGCAGGCCGCACGGACAGAAAACTGAGAAGCCGCGAGACACAGGCCGCTGTGCGAACAAGAGGGCAGCGATAAGGAAGAGAGGCCACACAAACAAGGAAGGAGAGCAGAGGGCGCAGACAGAGGACAGAGAGAAGAAAGAGAGGCCACACGAACAAGAGGAAAGAAGAAAACAGGTCGCGCTGGCAGGGAAAAGCAATGAATCAGGTGGCCAAGATCGCGGGCTCTGATACCATATGCGAACAAAAAACAGAAGTCCGGAAAATGGACAGACAAAAATTTTTGTATTCCAAAAAAGGTATCAATTACATGGTATAGCCTCCCTTTTATAGAATGGAGGAGATGAGAGAGATTACAAATAAACAATGTGGGACTAAAAAATCTCATATACAAGCAGTTTAACATAAAAACAAGCCGCCAAGACGCGCGGTTTGGTGAATGGTCAAACCACCCGGCAACCATAGGAGATAGATACCAAGCTGCCACACTAGACCGCCAGGTCGCCCGGTCTCCAAGTCGCCAGGGACAGAATGACAATCCGCTAGAGCACCAACATCAACAAGATTGCAACAAGCCGCAGGAGAGAACCCGACAGACCGCCCGGACTGCAGCCCGCCATAGTCAAACCTCCAGACCGCCTGGTCTTTACTTTGTAACAGAAGTCGTACTATGTTATCCACATATAACTTCGCTAGTTTCTCCACGAGGTCATCATTACTATGCGAAATGAAGTGTGACACCTTCGTTAGACGATCTACGACCACCCAAATGGCATCGTTCCCTTTTTGCGACCTCGGCAGCCCGTGCACAAAGTCCATAGTAATGTCGTCAAGCTTCCACTCCGGAATAGGCAAGGACTTCAAGAATCCTCCCGGCTTTTGGCATTCCGCCATCACCAAGGCCCATGTCTGACACTTCACCACATATAGTGCCACATCCTTCTTCAGTCCTGGCCACTAGAACAATTTCTTCACATCGCGGTACATCTTCGTGCACTCTGGGTGAATCGTGTACTTGGTATGATGCGACTCATACAACAATTCCACCCACAAAGTGGCCACATTTGGGACGCACAGACGACCGTCTTTCCAAAGCAATCCATCCACAACCTCATATTGGGAATTTGACCCATCCAAAGCCTCTAACATGAGCTGCTTCATGCTGCTATCCACATCCAAAGCCTGTCGAATCCGATCAGCCAGGTCATACTGAACTTCCGTCCAGTTTAATAGCGCTTTAGCACTCGACTGCTTGTCTACACAAGAAATCTCCAACGCCTCCAACTCCTGAACCATCCTCTCATCATGGACCAATAGCCAATTGGCTTGAGCTGGGGCCCGGCGACTCAACGCGTCCGCAACCGCATTGCCCTTCCTAGGTACATAATGGATTTTGAACGTGTAGTCCCCCAGGAACTCCATCCATCTCCTCTGCCGCATGTTTAGATCCTTTTGATCCAACAAATATTTCAGGCTTTTATGGTCGGTATAGATATCGATCCTCACCCCATACAAGTAGTGCCTCCACAGCTTCAAGGCAAAAATCACTGCCGCTAACTCCAAGTCATGGACCGGATAATGTCTCTCATGCACTTTCAGCTGTCTCGAGCAATACGCTATCACACTTCCATGCTGCAGTAGCACACAACCCAAGCCACTGCCCGAAGCATCGTTATAGATCTCAAAACCATCGGTCCCACTCAGCGAACTCAACACAGGCATCGTGGTCAAACGACACTTCAACTCCTCAAAAGCCTGCGCGCACTCCGGCATCCAAACGAACTTCTGCTCTTTCCTCATCAAAGTCGTGAGGGGTAACGCTATCCGCGAGAAGTTCTCCACGAAGCATCTGTAATAGTCGGCAAGCCCCAGAAAGCTCCAGACTTCCGCTACCATAGAAAGCACAGACCACTCTCATATCGCAACAATCTTCGTCGGATCCACCGCAATGCCCTCACCACTGACAATGTGACCAAGGAACGCCACAGAGGATAACCAAAACTCGTCTTTGGAGAACTTGGCGTACAATTGATTCCTCCTCAGCGTCTCCAGCACCAAATACATATGCTTAAAGTGATCCTCCTCACTTTCCGAGTACACCAAAATGTCGTCGATGAAGACGATCACAAAGTGGTCCAAGTAGTCCCTGAAAGTCCTGTTCATCGAATCCATGAACACCGACGGCGCATTCGTCAGCCAAAACGGCATGACCGTAAACTCGTAATGCCTGTATCTCGTACTAAAAGCTATTTTGGGGATATCACTCTCCCTTATCCTCAACTGATAATAACCGGACTTGAGATCCAACTTTGAGTACACCGTTGACCCGACTAACTGATCGAACAGATCATCAATCCTCGGGATTGGGTACTTGTTCTTCTCTGTTAGATTGTTCAGTTCTCGGTAATCGATACAAAGTCTCAAGCTCACATCCTTCTTCTTAACAAAGAGAACTGTTGCGCTCTAATGCGATGAACTTGGATGCACATAACCTTGCTCCAACAACTCTTGAAGTTAGACCTTCATCTCCATCATTTCCTTAGGCGCTAGCCGATACGGAGAGCGTGACATAGGTTTCGCACCTGGCACTAGCTCAATCATGAAATCTATCTCCCGTTGAAGTGGGGCTCCAGGAAGATCGACAGGGAACACATCAGGGTACTCAGCTACCACTGAAATACTATACAACGTAGGCTTAGGCTTTGCAACCTCCACTAGAGTGAAAAACAGCTCTGCTCCAGCACGAACCGCCTTCACCACCTGAAGAGCAGACATCAAAGTCTTGCTCGACCCTTTCAAGCCCGTAAAAGTCGTCTCACGACCTGTTCCCAAATTGACTTCCTTGCGACCGCAATCAATAAAAGCTTGCTGCTCCGAGAGCCAGTCCATGCCAAATATTACGTCGAACTCCACCAACGGTAGTAACGATGCTAGAAAATGGAACTCCTGACTCCCAATACGAATCTTAACGCCACAGATTCTATCCGCACGCATCGAACACCCATTGGGCAACAACACATCCAGTTTGACCTTTGCCATCGAAGAAGGTACTCCGATGCGCGATATGAATCTTTCGGACAAAAAGGAGTGTGAAGCTCCCGTATCAAAGGGTGCTCTTGCCGGATTATCACAAATCAAAACAAATTCTAAACAAGCAGTGGTAAGGTAACACGCGCATAACAAGTATAAAACAATTTAACTTGCTATAAATTTAAACCATACCTTTCACCACATCCACTTGTTTAATGGCCTCCTGTTGGCCAAGATTATAAACTCTCGGTTGAGCCGGAGCATCATGGGACGTGGTTGACTCCACTGTCTTGCCCTTATCTTCATATGTTGCTCCCGGCTTCCTTTAAGACTTGGGACGTCCGCTCCAGGAGTCACGGGCAAAGTTCCCCGGCTTCCCACAAGTGAAGCATGTGCCCGGGGTCCGAACTGTAGTCGCCCCAGAAGCACCAGAAGAGGGGGCTGGACCCGAGGTCCTAGAATTTTTGTAGAACTTACGATATCCAGACTTCGAAGTAGTCGGCACTTTAAACTCCGTCTTCTTATTACCAGAGCTTTTCCTTGCTTGCATATTCTTCATATCCTTTTCCAAAGAGCTGGCCGTGTTGACCAGGGTCAAGAAACCCTACGTCATAGGCCCCGAGAGCAGTAGACTTAAGTTATCTCTTAGACCTTCGTGGAAACGGTTGGTCTTATGCTCCTCATCCGCGAACGTAGAGCTAGCATACCTGCCCAACTGAGTAAACTCGTGGAGATACTCATCCACGCTACTCTCTCCTTATACCAACCTTTGGAACTCATTCTCCAAAGCTATCCTCTGCGCCGAAGGGAGGTACCTTGCCAAGAATAGTCTCGAGAACTTTTCCATCGAGACGTCTGTAAGTTGCCTTCCTCTCAAAAGATGCAGCTCAAAACCCTCTCACCACAGCCTAGCGTCTCCATCCAACAGGAACGTAGCTATAGTGGTCATCTGCCACTCGTCCGTCTCAGTAGCTGTCAGGAATCTCTTCACTCGGGAGAGCTAGTCTTCAGCTTGAGATGGGGTTCCCAACCCCAAGAACACAAGAGGATTAAAGCTCATAATGTGTTTGAGCTATCTCTCGGTTGCTCGTCTCGGTACCAAAAGCTCCACCACTACCTGCTCCACTCTTCTCGGTTCATCCCTTTAAAGCAGTACCTGCTCCATCGTAGGATCGGGCTGCTGCATTTGCCTTGCAGGCTGCGTATTGATCATGGCAAACACTGCTTCGGCAAACTATCGTATGGTTTCAGCCGAGGGAGGTGTTGCAGGAGCATCATTTGGGGCACTACTAGCCTCAGAAACTGGGCATTCTGACGGCCCTGCACCACTTCTGGTCACCTATAGTTGTACAAAACACCGTTAAGCGACCAAACAAAATTGCAAAAAGTAATTATAGGAACACGCAGGTTCCTCAAACACGTGTATTTTCATTCCTAAGTGGACATTCATGGGTTCTTTTGATGTTATAACAATGACGCACACACATGTGCTCACTACCCCTTCAAAAGAATTCATCCACGAATTCATTTTAAGCCTGACAGAAACCAGTAGTCTGATACCAAATTGTAACACCCCCTATCCGTCGCATAGCATATAGCAGTAGGTCTGGCCGGGGCCCGAAGCCATATACCATAGACAGACTGGGTGGTTACTCAATGGAATACCATCCAACTAATAACCATCGTCCTACACAGAGTCATTCTAGCGGAAGCAATTATTAAAAGTTGCAAATTAAAGAACCCAGCCACAAGCATGAATGTCCACTACAAAACCCAATAGGAATGAAGTGCAATACACAAGTACAATGGCCTTAAGGCCTTACAATTGTTTACTCAAATAAAACGTGTCATCCATACCACAGCACGCAGGCCGGTCATACATGAATAAACAAGTAAACACTCAAAATTTGGCCTTCGAGGGCCGGTTCAGCAACTTGGGCTTTAGCCCGCTATTTACTGCTCGGCTCAGTAGTACCTGCAAGCAACAATCCACCGCACGGTGGCAAACAAAAGCAACGGTCAGCTTTGCTGAGCAAATTATAACAATCCCGCCCCCAAACTCGGGGCGGCGATGCTCCTTTCCCTGCACTTTGTTAGCATAACCAAGCAGTATAGATAAACGCTTCATCCCAGGCATGGGCACGCACGACCACACACCCCGTGCTCTTAGGGCAGATTCTCAGTGAACCGGTCAACGTCACGTCAATTCAAGCCATAGACGTCTCGGTCTCACCACCGCCACTAGGAAGGCCAATCTTGCGAGCATTTTTGTCTTCCGGATATGGGTCATGTCAATTTAAGCCATAGACCGCCGAAGACCCTCATCTATGCCACGGCTCCCACCGAACGACATAGAATGGGTACGGTTCCGCCTGACCTGTTGCTCACATCGCAATGTCAATTTAAGCCATATGTGCGGGTCAAACCTCCCCGAGTCCCGTTTCCATCACACACTTCACATAATCCGGTTATGTTCAAGTTGGCTCCCAGGCCACCATGTTGGCAGAATCACGCATCTACCCAGTTTTCTGGGTGCACCTTGGAGTTAGTCCCCAAGTCTCCCTATTGCAATCTACCGCATAGAAAACCCGAAAAACAAACATCCGCACGGAGTCTTCTCCTTCCATTCAAGCAATGCAACATCACCGATGTAGACCAACTTGTCCGGATAGGCTTCATACATCATGCCTATATCTGTTCTCGATTATGGACTCTACATGCACACAATGAGGACTATTCATGTCTACCCGAAGGAACGCCTCAAACTCAACGCAAACTCGTGAGAGGGGGCTTCCTATGCAAAGGAAAAGAGGACTTCGCATGTCCTAGGATGAGAATCGTTACCCTAGCATTTTTCCTTGGCACCATGGAAATGTATGCAGATGAAAAGCACCGCAATCTCCTTGCCTCCATAGATCCGAAGTCGGCTTATGATTTGGAGCCCCGAAGCTCCGTCGGTGACCGTATCTAGCCTCATTTCTTCTTCCTTGCTCTCCCCTCTCTTTAGATATAAGAAAGAGACTAAGTGAAAGAAATGAGGGATTTGAAACCCTATTCCCGGGTATATCCCATCAGGAACAACCCCCAGCCGTCGGATCCCAAAGTAAAGAAACGAACGACCACGATCCGGAGCTGAAATGCAAAATCTAGGCCGAACACGGCCTGTGACACGCCCGTGTCCAGGTTCGTGTTCCCTATTCACCGTCGAAACCGAAGCGTTTCGAAAAGAACACGGGCACCCGACACGCCCGTGTCAAACTTGACATGCCCGTGTCATCCAGAACACGGCCGTGTACTATGTCGTATTACTCCATCGACACAGGACCAACACCAACCCGAGAAGCACACGGGTCTTGGACATGCCTGTCTCCCAATTGACACACCCGTGTCTACCTGACACGGCCCGTGTACCAACCACGTGTAACACCCATGCCATAGCCCAGCTTCAACCCGAGAAGGACACGGCCTGTGACACGCCCGTGTCCCAGGCCGTGTTTGCTGCTCGACGATCGTCGACCCAAAATTCGTCGACCTCTAGGCCAGATCGTCAACCCGAGCATGACACGCCCTGGGACACGCCCGTGTCTCAGGCCGTGTTCGCTGCTCGACAATCGTCGAGTCCAAAATTCATCGACCTCTCGGCCAGATCATTGACCCAAACATGACACGCCCTGGGACACGCCTGTGTCCCAGACCATGTTCCCCCTGCCAAATTCCAAACTTTACTCAAAATGCCTCTCGTCACTCTTTTGAGTTTCGGGGCGTTACAAAGGAAATGATCAAGTCTAACAATGAGAATGTTGTTTAGGTAACCAATGTAATCAGAGGTTTATTTTGCCTTAAACAACATACATATGAAAACATTCATGCTGTTCCTGGAACAATTCAAGAAGCACTATATTAATAATATGATGATCAGAGGGGAGATCAAGATGATGATCAAGTTAGTGCTCAGTGGACTGAAACCTCTACTGTTATTGAAAATCCCATATTTATTCCCACTACTAACTAGAAAGCCATAGCCAGAGGCAAGTCAGTTGTTGAAGAAGAGGAAGAAATCAAGCTTAGAAAGAAAAGGTATAGAGAGGAGATGGAGACCAGGCCAGATTTTGAGAAGTGGATTCCTCAATCTAGGACTATTATCTTATCTGTCTGGGATCAGGTCAAAGAGAAGAAAATTGAGAACGGAAATCTTTATAGCTCCCTAGAATGGGCCAAGCTAGAAAGAAATGAAGAGGCCAGGAGGAAGTTCAAAAGAGATAAAAAGTTAGGTGTTGTTCCACCAAATGTTGTGGAGCCCAGCATGAACTTTCCTAATCCCTACAGCTATTTTGAGAGACTAAAGGAGAAGAAGAATGAATATAAGGAAAAGGCTGCCAAGAAACCCAGCAGGGGGAGAGTGATCAAGGAACCAGAAATATGACATGTTTTTGTATTTTTCTTAAGGGTTGTGGGAAAATGAACATTATTCTAAGCACACTGTATATTTATGACTATTGCTTTTTGAAAGATTTGGTTTCAAGATTGTCTAAACACCTAGAGGGGGTGAATAGGTTCAATTCCAATTCTACTTAGTCAGTTAATAAATTTATCACAACATAATTATAAATTCTACAGCTATCACAGTACACAATCATCCAATCACAGAATGTACACTGATTTATAGTGGTTCCCAAAATGATGGGCACATCCACTTTCTCCCTTCTCATATCTAGCAGTACACTAGATTTGGCCAAACTTCCTTCCACCTTCTCAGATCCTCATATCGTACAACTTAGAACACAAACCGGTTCCTACAGCTCACACTTTAACAAGTGCTACAACTCAAGCTCTTCCCAAGAACCCTACCTCAGAGTGAATCCACACTCCTACCACTCATCCAATCAAGCCCTACCTCAGCCCTTATCACCAGGCCTACAACTCAGAGAACTTAATCTCCTACCTCAGGCAAACAGCCCTACCTCAGCCTTTATAATCACAGGCTTACAACTCAGAGATTGAAATCTCTTACACTCAGATTTAAAATAGATCTTACAGAAAATTGTATATAGAATATGTTTCTTCCTTCACCCAGATAGAGAGAGAGGTGAAGGAATCTTGATCAGAACTTGATGGATCCGCTTTCGCCAGATCTTTGTTGTAATGAATCTGATTCAACCTGACTTAGTTTACTCAAATCTTCTTGAAAGAGAGAACCTTGGTTGATTCTTCTTGAGAAGTTGGTGTATATCCAGCTTCTTCCTCCTTGCAGAATTAAATCTGCAAGCACTGACAAATCTGATGAGATTCTATCCCCTTCTCTGATTTAGAATCAGAATCTTCTTGCTATATAGAATTTTGTGAATTCTTCTTGGAGTATTCCTCCATCTTCTTGGTTTTCCATCTGTATTTTCTCTCTGTCTCGCTGTTGTTTATTTTTTCTCTGATAGCTCGGCTCTATTTATAGATCACATTAGAAGCAACCTGCTGATTCAGTAGTTGACTGACATCTGATAGTTCTGACATGTCTAACATGCCTTGACAATTCTGGCAGCTATCAAGACTTCAGTCTTGAGATTTGGCACTTAGAGTTATTTAACTCAGCTGAATGTGTCGAGACATAAGGATAATATGTGTCCACACATATGAAGTATGTGTCGACACAATTACCTGTGTGTCGACACACTTCCTTTGGTGTTGTCGACAAACTTCAGAAACTGTCGACATAGCTCTTCATTCAGTTCTCGACACTGCCTTTGTAGAATGTGTCAACATACTTCAGAAACTGTCGACACAGCTCTTCATCAAGTTCTCGACATAGCCTTTGTAGAATGTGTCGACATACTTCAAAAACTATTGACATAGCTCTTCATTCAGTATCAATACTGCCTTTGTAGAATGTGTCGACATACTTCAAAAACTGTCGAAATAGTTCTTCATTCAGTCTCAACACTGCCTTTGTAGAATGTGTCGACATACTTCAGAAACTGTCAACACAACTGATGTATACTCAAACTCTGTAAGTCGACACAATTCCTGTGTGTCGACATAGCTCTTCATCAAGTTCTCGACACAACTATTTTAGAATGTGTTGACACAAGTCCGCTGTGTCGACACAGCTTCTCCAAATGTCGACCCAAGTCCTGGATGTCGACATAGTTGCTTCTTTATAAATGTGAGTACAACAAGGTCTATGTGTGTTGACACAAGTTATGAGTGTCGACACAGTTGATGTCGACTTAACCTCTGGGTGTTGACACAAGTCCTATGTATCGACACAGACTTGCTTCTTGTCTCGACACAGCTCCTTCAAAGGTGTCGACAATAAATAAGTGTCTCGACACTTTTGTACTTAGAATGTTTTCTGCATTCTTCCTGCACAAGCAAACTCAATACACCATCAAATACAACCTAATGTATATCATTGAGTCAGGTGAGGCTTCTCCAAATTAGGTACATAATTTCCAATATACCCAACAATCTCCCTCTATTTGGAGAAGTCAAAACTCATAGTCATTGATATACACCAATATAATAAAAGTAATAAGCATGATGTATTCAGACATTTCAAACAAAATTATTCAAGCGCAGAGATAGCATGTTACACATAAATATTCAAAATGAAATATCATAAGGAAACCATACAACTCAGAGACATAGATATATAAATTGTTGTCAACCCAGAATTTCATTTTCATATAATCAGAGTAAGATTACAAGGTTTATTTTTTTATAAGAACAACAAAAAGGTCTACACAGTTCTTCTAGAACCTAGTCAATCTATAGTTAAGGTTGATCTGGTTCCTTGATGACAATCCCTTTTCCTGACAGAATAGTAGCTTTGACTTCAGCTTCAGTATCAGTAACAGGCTTCTTACCCTTGATGTCTTTGGCCTTAAGTTGTGCAGCTTTCAGCTTTTGCCTTTCAAAGTAATGGAATGGTTTTGGGAAGTACTTGCAAGGCTCTATGGAGTTTGCAGGGATTCTTCCAGCCTTCAAGTCCTTCCTGAATTTGTAGATTTTTTCTTGTTGTGCAAGATATTTATCCCATTCCTATTTGGAGTACCACTTACCCCTATCATATTGATTTTCAGCAATTGCATTCCATGCAGTTAAGATGATGCTTCTAGAGGTTAGACTCCATTTCTCAAAATCAGGTCTAGCCTCGGCCTGTTCTCTGAATCTCTTCTTGGATATTTTGGCCTCTTGCTCTTTAAGTAAAACTGAGTCAGCCATTTCCACTTCCTCATAAATTACTGGCAATTTGTCCAGTGGATGGCTGTACATATTCTGGACTGCCTGTTGAATTTCTTCAAACTCAAAAGGGGATATATGACTTGAGCTACTTCATGGTGCATCCACTCAATGAGTGTAGGTTGGCATCCAAATTCTGCAGTATTGTTGTCATCACATTAGGGTGGATATCCCAAGGTAGCTCTGATACTGTTAGATACCCATTTTGCATGTTCAGATCTAGCTTGAACTAATACCCTCTCTCCCTTTATGACTTCTCTATGAATATGATCTCTAAGATCATTCTTCTGAAACCTTATTTGATCTATAATATGATATTTCACAGTTGTATTGTAGTCTTTAAACTTCTTTACTTGCGTTGAAATTGCAGACTCAGAAGTTTTCATAGCAATAGTAATTGTTGCCAAATCCAGTTTAATTTGTGCTTCTATAGCAGATACTTTGGTGTTCATATTGTTTTTTATGGCAGTGGTTTGTTCAGCTAATTTTGTCAAAGTGATGGTATGTAGTTCCATGAAATTCTCATTCAGTCTTTTCTGATTTTCTAGAATAACCCCTTGCTTGACAACCAGATGATCTACTTCAGTTTTAGTGGTTTGTTGTTGTTTGACAAGATATACCACAACATTGCCTCCCTTATGGAAACGGTCTGTCATTTCTTTCTTAAGCAAATTTACCTCAAATCTTATAGATTTGATGTCATATACCAGACTGAACTGCAACTCCTTGTGGCTTTCATCCACATACTTTTATAGTGCAAGTCTTTGCTCATCAAGTTTGACTTGCAGCTATACTAATAGAGAACTAAAATCTATTGTAGGAGCAGTAGATGAGGAGTCAGCCTTTAAGGCTTTCTTATATCCAGAGCTCTTTTTCCTTAGCTCCATAAACTTTCTTTTCTTAAGTACTGAGGCTGCTTCCTCATTTTTAGAATCAGATGATATCTCAAGTTCCACTATAGTGCCAGGAAGATTTAGATCTAGTCTTGGGGCTAGGTCTGGCACCTCCCCTTCAACCCTTGTAGTAGTTGGTGCATCAACTGAAATATCTTCTTTATGTACCTCTTCTTATTCCCCTTGGAAGTCAGTCTCTAATTCTTGGATTATATCTGTCTTAGGAGCCGAAGGTTTCTCTGACAGATCAGGAATATGCACATCCTATGCCTCTCTTTCAAAAGGGTCAGCAGCTATGTTGATGTCATGACCCACTTCTATTATAGTGAGGTTTGCAGTCTCACTATCTAGATGGGCTTCATTGACAGTTTCCCCAGGGAATGATAGCTCTTGATTATCTATCAGATGGGCAGTCTCCCCCTTGATTTGAGCTTTAGTTCCAGGTGTGTGAGTCGGAGACTTCCTTGGTAGTTTAGTGTTATCTTCATTAGAACCGTATTCAACTCTTTCTTCTGAGTCACTGGAGGACTCCTCAGCTTGCACTGTATCTTCCTTTGATTTTGGAACTTGTTTGGACTTCTACTTTGGTGCAGAGTCTTCCTTGGACAGTACTCTGTCCCACCTAGATAGGATTCTTATATTCATTCTCCTCATATGATTAATCTTTGAACCAACAATCTAGTTTAGTACCTCAGGTATGCTGGCTGCCAGATATAGACATAAGATTCTGCCTAAATTTGACTTCTTAATACCTTCCTTAATCTTGTTAAAGATTACAACACTTCAGTCAGTCTTCACCTGGAAGATGACTCTTGTCATAAGGCTGAACATGTAGGAAGAGATCCTATCATGCCCCACAGTTTTGCAGAGAACTTCCTTCCCAATTATCTCAAACAGAAACTTCCCTTTGAAGTTCATCTCTTTCCTAGTCATGGATGATCCAATGTTTGTGGTTGAGGGCAGCCCACACCATTTAAGGGCTTCAGTAGTCAAATTAGAATAAGCTTCAGTCTCCTCTTTAATCCTTGGAAGTTGAAGGGATTTAATCAGACTTTTGAGTGTTATTTTTACCATTTCTCTGTGAACAGTAGACTTGATCTTGTTCCCCTGTGAATTCAATGTAGCGTTGGAATAGAATTCTAGAACTTACTTCTTACAAATTTTTATTGATTCTGAAACAAAATAATCCAGTCCAACTTCCTATATTAGGTCCACAACCGCCTTGATTTCTTTTTCAGCATCATAGAATGCTCCCCGAACGAGCTTATAACCTTCGTTAATGTTGTTGTCCAACTTGGGCTCCATTGGAGATGAGAATAGTGAAGTTGAAGAGATGGAAAAGAATTTCTTGTCGACACAGACGGTTTAGTCTCGAGATTTCTGAGAGCGTAGTTGAAAAGGTCTCATTTCCACCTATTTATACTTTTTTAAATAGGGAAGGTCAAAAGGCGGGCTGAAATTAGAGTTTCGTATGTTGACATAATTTTGATTGTGTCGATATAGACTGCTAAAGTTTCGACAGAGAGTCTAGGTCTCGACAACTCTATGTGTTGACACTAATTTGTGAGTGTCGACACAGACGACTTTATATATCGACACTAACATCTGAATGTCAAAAAATCTATGTGTCGACACCAACTTCTAAGTGTCGACACAGACCACTTTATATGTCAACTCCAACTTCTGAGTGTCGATACAGACTACTTTATGTGTCGACAAAGAACTTAGTCATATGTTGAGTAGAATTTTTTTTTAATCTACCATCCTATTCCAGGTTCAACATGCCTAATTCAATTTTAAAATAATTGAATTTACTTTCATCTAGAGGTTTAGTGAATATATCAGGTACTTGTGTATCAGTAGAAATAAACTCTAAAATTATGTCCCCTTTCTCGACATGTTCTCTAATAAAATGGTACCTAATTTCAATGCGCTTTGTTCTACTATGTGAAATAGGGTTTCTAGCAATTTATATAGCACTAGTAGAATCACAATATAATGGAGTTCTACTTATCTTGATGTCATAGTCTTCAAGTTGATATTGTATCCATAGCAATTGAGCACAACAACTTCCAGCTGCAATATATTCTGACTCTGCTGTGGATATAGTAACACTTGTCTACTTTTTGTTATTCCATGACACCAGTCTTCCACCTAGGAATTGACATGTACCTGTGGTACTTTTCCTGTCTTTCTTGCAGCCTGTAAAGTCTGCATCTGAAAATCCTGTTAGCAAAAAATCTATATTCCTAGGGAACCATAGACCAAGATCTGATGTGCCCTTAAGATATCTTAAAATTCTCTTGGCAGCAGAATAATGACACTCTTTAGGGCATGTCTGGTATCTAGCACAGACACATGTAGTATGCATGATGTCAGACCTACTGCAGTCAAGTATAGTAAGGAGCCAATTATCCCTCTATACAAAGACTCATCAACAAGTTTCTCTGCCTCATCTTTGCCTAAAGGAACAGTTGACCCCATTGGAGTTTTCATGGTGGAAGCGGTCTACATGCCATATTTTTTAATCAACTCCCTGGTGAACTTAGACTGGGATATGGACAAGCCATCATCAGTCTGTCTTACTTAAAGTCCGAAGAAGAACTTTAGCTCACCCATGCTGCTTATCTCAAACTTCCCTTGCATAAGTTTGGCAAACTTCCTGCAAAGGTTGTTCTCAGTAGATCCAAATATTATGTCATTAACATATATCTGGACTAGGATGATCTTGCCCTTTGATTCCCTCAGGAATAGGGTCTTGTCTATTTTCCCCCTTGCGAATTTGTTCTCAATGAGGAAAGCAGACAATGTCTCATACCATGCTCTAGGGGCTTGTTTCAAGCTATATAGAGCTTTCTTATATCTATAGACATGATCAGAAAAGTGAGGATCTAAAAAACCTGATGGCTGGTCCACATATACTTCCTCTTTTAGATCTCCATTTAGGAATGCTGACTTGACATCCATTTAAAAGTCCTTGAATTCTTTATAGGCTGCATAGGCAAGGAATAGTCTTATTGCTTCCAGCCTTGCTACTGGGGCAAAGGTCTGGTCAAAGTCTATTCCTTCTTCATGTTTGTAGCCTTTTACTACCAATCTGGCCTTATTCTTGACAATAATGCCATTTTTATCTAACTTATTCATGTAGATCCACTTAGTCTCTATCACATTATATCCCTTAGTTCTGGGAACCAGTTTCCAAACTTTGCATCTCTTGAATTGGTTCAACTCTTCCTGCATAACACCAATCCAGAATGATTCTTGGATAGCCTCTTCAAACTTCTTTGGTTCCATTTGAGACAGAAAGCTTGAACATAGTGTTGAGTTCAAGCACTTGCTTTTGGTCATTATACCATGACTTACATCACCAATGATTTGATGAGCTGGATGATCTCTTAAATGTCTCATAGCTAGAGGCAATCTTTCTTCAGCTTGCTGATCCTCAATAACTTCAGCTGGTTGTTCTTCATTCTCGGCTTGTATGTCTTGAGCTCCCCCTTGATAGCATTCATCATCTTTAATCTCTTGGCTTGCTGGTTTATCTTCCCTGATGGTCAGATTGTTCATCTTATCCTTTAAACCAGCAAGACTAGAAGAAGTGCTTGGCAGCTCACAGTTAATTAGCTTACACTAGTCAAAGACTACATAGACAGATTCTTCTACAACTTGTGTAGTCAAGTTATAGATCCTATATGCTCTACTATTGTTGTTGTACCCAACAAATATCTCTTCTTGGGACTTGGCAGCAAACTTAGTTAAATGAGACTTACCATTGTTTAGTACATAACACTTGCTACCAAAAATCTTAAAATAGGATAAGTTTGGTTTTCTGCCTTTCAGAATCTCATATGGAGTCTTTTTGTGGCTTTTAGTGATAGAAGCTCTATTGAGAACATGACAAGCAGTATTTACTGCTTCAGCCCAGAAATATTCTGGGAGAGAAGTGTCATTTAACAAAGTCCTACCTACCTCAATTAGAGTTCTGTTTTTCATTTCAGCAATTCCATTTTGCTGGGGAGTTCTAGGTGAGGAGAATTCTTGATGAATTCCAAGCCCTTCACAGAACTTTGTCATGCATTCAGACTAAAACTCAGTCTCATGCTCACTTCTGATCTTGATCAATGAACTATTAAATTCATTCTGAATTTGCTTGACAAAAGTATGGAAAATATCTGGGGTTTCAGATTTTCTCCTTAGGAAGAATACCCAAGCAAACCTAGAAAAATCATCAACCACCACAAGGGTACAGACTTTTCTACCTAGACTATGAACTGACATAGGACCAAATAGATCCATATGCAGGAGGTATAAACACCTCACAGAGTCCTTGGTATCAAGACTTTGGAAGGAAGACCTGGTCTGCTTGCCTTTTTGACAAGCTGAGCAAATTCCCTCCTTAATGCACTTAACTACGGGACCATTTCTCACCAACTCTTTACTAAAGAGTCTACCTATGGTCTTGTGGTTCAGATGAGCTAGCCTTATGTGCCATTTGACACAATGAGAAACTTTCTCTTCTGCAACTAAGCATATAGGAGTGTCCTCAATCTCACACTCAAAGTCTAGACAGTAAACATTTCCTCTCCTAGTGCCTGTCAAGATAACTGCTTGATCACTTGACCTTCTAATTTGACACTCATCCTTGAGGAAAGAAATGTCATAGCCCAAATCACATAGTTGACTTATGGTTCTAAGGTTATGTTTCAAATCTTTCACATAAGCTACTTGTGTGATAGTTACTATGTCATTAGTTATCTTACCCAAACCTTTAGTTACCCCTTTTTCCGAGCCCCCAAAGGTAACTTTGGGACCATTCTTAATAGGAGCATATTACTTTAGCATACTCCTTGTTCCATTCATGTTCCTGGAATATTCACTGTCCGAGTACTATGTAGGGGCATGACCACTTGGACTTACCTGTAACAAATATATTATCTAACCTTAGGACCCCACATTTTATTGGGTCATAGGTGCAAGTTAAACTTAAAATGAACATGCCTACCTGTAGTTCTTCTGACAGGTAAGCCACCATTACTTCTTTGGATACTCTCATTATGCCAACAATCAATGGCATAGTGGCCCACCTTGCCACAACACCAGTACTCATGCACATTGTACCTTCTTTTAAGAACTGACTTCACAACAATGTTGTTTGCAGCTCTCAAACCAGCTGGTACATCAGCTTGTTTCTTAAGTTTTTCAGCCACAGCTTGCTTAGGGACATGTCTGGCAGCAGAAGTACTTGGCATATCTTGAACCCTATCTATAGTTGCCTTCTTTTCAAAAAGCATACTTCTGATAGCTTTAGATATTCCTAAGTCTGTTTTGCTAACAGACTTTCCCTTATCTTGCAAATGGGTTGGCAGACCTTGTGAGTCAGCTGCTACCTTGTTCTTGACTGTTGGGGCTGGTTCAACAAACACAAATGGTCCATTTTGAGCCATTTGGGTTTTTTCATGGGCTGCCCAATAGGCACTAACACCCTTGCAATTTCTACTGCCCTGTTCACAGTGACCATAAATACAATCATGGTCATACCTGTTAGAAGGTTGAACCACCTTTTTAAAAGAAATGTGAGGCTTGGAAGCAAGTGGCTAAGCTGGAGCTTTGGCTTTCCTGTTGGAATTGGCAGCTCTTGTTCTTCTTTTGAAATCTAAACCCTTCTTACCCTTTTGGGAAGAGAAGGAATCTATCAAAGGTAACACAGAACTAGGTTTTGAGAACTTGGCCACTAGCTCCCTCTCCTTTTGGAGTCTACTTTCAAGATTCCTAATATGATTATTCTTGAAAGTAATGGTATCCATCTAAAAAATAGTTATGTTCTTCAATTTACTAATCTCTTTTAACTTCAGATCAAACACTTTTGCTGAGTCTAATGCAGCCAACTTCAGACCGGCATTCTCCTTTGCCAGCTATTTGGCTAGTAGTATGCTTTCCTTAAAGGCTTGAAGGAGCTCTCCATAATCATCAATCAGTTGATTAATATCTCTTTCAGATTCAGAGCTATCTTTATCTCTTGATGAAGACGCTTCTGACTCTAGGCTAGTAACATAATCTGACACTGAGGGTGAAGTTTGTACCTTATTAGGACCAGCCTGCTCCTGAGTAAGTTCATCCTCAGCTATAGCCATCAGCTTTATGCATTGGCTATCTTTTGCTTTATTGATATCATCCAGCAACTACAAGAATTCTGTTTCTACAGAATCTTCCTCAGTTGAGAACAACCCAATGTAGGCCTCGGCATCCTCTTCATTTTCTAACTCTGATGAAGAAGAGTCAGTCCAACTTTTCTGCTTCTTTGCCACAAAGGATTTCTCTTTCTTAAATTTATTCTAGTGTTTCTTTTTCTCACCAGACTCCTTTCGTTTGACAGTACAGTCTGCTATAATATGTCCTGGCTTGCTGCAACAATAACATACAATTTTAGTAGAAGTTTGTTTACCAGGTTTTCTTCTATCCTTGTAGTAGTCATCTTTGGAGTAAGAAGAAGAGGAAGGCCTTCTCCTCTAGTTCTTTTTCTTCAGGAACCTCTGGAATTACCTAGAAAAGGCATCAAGCTCCTTATCAGAATTATGGTCATTTGTTTTGCTTTTGTCTGAACATTCTGAACCAGTATCAGAAACTTTTCTGGGAGGAGGAGGAGTCTTTCTCATGCCCTTCTTTGTAGCTTAAAATTTGAAAGCCACAGACTTATCTTTTCCATAAGACCCGCTGCTCTTTTCCTCTTCCTTTCTGGCAATCAACTGCATTTCATAGGACAACAATTTTCCAAACAAGGTTGATGGAGGAGTATCTGCAAGTCTGGCCACTTCTCTGATGGCACAGACCTTGGTATTCCAATCCTTAGTTAATGATCTGAGAAACTTGTCATTCAGTTTATAAGTGTTGAAGACTCTTCCATAAGTCATCAGCTCATTAACAATTCTGAAGAACTTTTCATAGCATATAGATATGCTATCTGTCTTGGCTTGTATGATACTCTCATATTCTTGGTTGAGCATAGATTTTCTATCCTCTCTTACTTCTTCTCTCCCTCCAAGTAGACAATCAAAGTGTCTCACATTTCCTTTGAAGTTTTGCAGTGGACTAAATTCTGAAATGTAGAATCATCTATGGCACTAACAATTATGTTCTGTGCCCTCTTGTCCAAAGTGGCTAAGATGATCTTATCTTTGGTCATCTCAGAATAACTCTTTGGAGTTTTCAGATTTGCATCTAGAATAGATGTCTTCATAGGGATGAAAGGCCCTTCTTGAACTGTGATGTAAATTCTTGGATCAGATGCCTCCATGAATTATCTGACCCTCTATTTCCATATGCCAAAGGTTTCTTTTCTACAAATGGGAAGTTTTATGGATCCAAGTTCTTTGTGATTTATACCAGAACCCATCTTGGCTATCTTATTATTGCCTTGGAGATCCACTCACACTGTTAAGTCTAATTTTGAGCAACCTCTCTCTGATACCACTTGAAAGAATTGGTTTTAAGATTGTCTAAACACCTAGAGGGGGGGTATGAATAGGTTCAATTCCAATTCTACTTAGTTAGTTAATAAATTGATCACAACACAATTATAAATTCTACAGCTATCACAGTACACAATCATGCAATCACAGCATGCACACAGATTTATAGTGGTTTCCCAAATGATGAGTACATCCACTTTCCCCCTTCGCTTATCTATCAGTACACTAGATTCGGCCAAACTACCTTCCACCTTCTCAGATCCTCAGATCTTACAACTCAGAACCCAAACTGGTTCCTACAGCTCACACTTCAACAAGTGCTACAACTCAGGCTCTTCCCAAGAACCCTTCCTCAGAGTGAATCCACACACCTACCACTCAGGCAATCAAGCCCTACCTCAACCCTTATCACCAGGCCTACTACTCAGAGAACTTAATCTACTACCTCAAGCAAACAGCCCTCAGCCTTTATAATCGCAGGCTTACAACTCAGAGATTGAAATCTCTTATACTCAGATCTAAAATAGAACTTACAGAAAATTGTATATAGAATATGTTTCTTCCTTCACCCAGATAGAGAGAGAGGTGAGGGAATCTTGATCAAAACTTGATGGATCTGCTTTCTCCAGATCTTTGCTGTAATGAATCTGATTCAGCCTGACTTACCTTATTCAAAGCTTCTTGAAAGAGAGAATGTAGGTTGAATCTTCTTGAGAAGTTGATGTAGATCCAGCTTCTACCTCCTTGTAGAATTAAATCTGCAAACACTGACAGATCTGATGAGATGTTATCCCCTTCTCTAATTTAGAATTAGAATCTTCTTGTTGTATAGAATTCTGTGAATTCTTCTTGGAGTATTCCTCCTTCTTAGTTTTTCCCTCTGTATTTTCTCTCTGTCTCGCTATTGTTTTTTTTTCTCTGATAACTCAGCTCTATTTATAGATCACATAAGAAGCAACCGGCTAATCCGGTAGTTTACTGACAGCTGACAGTTTTGACATGTCTAACAGGCCTTGACAATTCTTGCAGCTGTAAAGTCTTTAGTCTTGAGATTTGGCACTTAGAGTTATTTAACTCAGCTGAATGTGTCGAGATATAAGGATAGTATGTGTCAACATAGAAGAAGTATGTGTCGACATAATTACCTGCGTGTCGACACACTTCTTTTTGTGTTGTCGACAAACTTCAAAAATTGTCGACATATCTCTTGATTCAGTTCTCGACACTACCTTTGTAGAATATGTCGACATAATTCAGAAACTGTCGACACAGCTCTTCTTCAAGTTCTCAACACAGCCTTTGTAGAATGTGTCGACATACTTCAAAAACTGTCGATATAGCTCTTCATTTAGTCTCAACACTGCGTTTGTAGAATTTGTCGACATACTTCAGAAACTGTCGACATAGTTCTTTATTCAGTCTCAACACTGCCTTTGTAGAATGTGTCGACATACTTCAGAAACTGTCGACACAACTGATGTAGACTCAAACTATATAAGTCGACACAATTCCTGTGTGTCGATACAACACTTCATCAAGTTCTCGACACAGCTATTTTAGAATGTGTTGCCACAAGTACAGTGTGTCGACACAACTTCTCCAAATATCGACCCAAGTCCTGGATGTCGACATAGTTGCTTCTTTATAATTATCAGTACAACAAGGTCTAAGTGTGTCGACACAAGTTATAAGTGTCGACACAGTTGATGTCGACTTAATCTCTAGGTGTCGACACAAGTCCTGTGTGTCGATAAAGACTTGCTTCTTGTCTCGACATAGCTCCTTCAAAGGTGTCGACACTAAATAAGTGTCTCGGCACTAAATAAGTGTCTCGACACTTTTGTACTTAGAATATTTTCTGCATTCTTCTGCCTGCACAAGCAAACTCAATACACCATCAAATAAAACCTGATGTATATCATTGAGTCAGGTGAGGCTTCTCCAAATCATGTACATAATTTACAATGTACCCAACACTTTTAAATAATATTCATATTTTTTGTGTGTATCATTTTCTTCTCTCAAATGCTATGAATGCTTATCTTCTATATATGGCAATGTATATCATTGACTAGGGTTCTGACTTATTCAAATATGGAGAGATTGTTGGGTCCATTGATCACAATGTCCTATATTTGAAGAAGGCCCACAAGTCAATAGTATACACATGAATGTATTTAATATATATTCAAATTCATTGTATACAACTTATACTCTGTTACATTGATTAGACAGGTAGTCTGAGTCACAATGACAGATGGACTCAAGACAGGATACTGGCAAAGCAGAAATCTGGCTAAGTCTAGATACATTGAGTGAAGGTAGTTCACTCAATGCCAAGAGGATAAAAGCGTTGATTGTAGCTCAAGTAGTCAAAGCCTCAGAGTTGCTGACCAGAAATCAGTCTAAGGATAGAAGCGTTGAGTGAAGGTTGTTCACTCAACACCTACACTTTTGAAAATCAGCTAAAGTATAGAACATTGTGTGAAGACGGGCCACTCAACGCCTTATCAAGAAATATATCTAAGGACAGAAGCATTGAGTGAAGTCAGTTCACTCAATGCCTACTCATCAAGAATTTTTTACAAGTACAAATGCGTTGAGTGAAGACAGGTAACTCAACGCCTCATCGAGAAGACAGTCAAAAGCTAGAAGCATTGATTGAAGAAATTGTACTTGACGCCTTCATGCAGAGGAATTTCAACCAAGTCTAGAAGCATTTAGTGATGAAGGATAACTCGACGCCTTAACAGTTAAACCTTAAATGTTAGAAGCAGTGAGTGATGAAGGTTCACCAGATGCCTCAAGTTACAGAATTTTGCTAAGTACATTTGCTTTGAGTGACAAGGCTTCACTCAATGCCTGTGCAAATTGTCTGGAATTTGCTAAGTCCAGGGGTGCTGAGTCATACTGACGTCAGCAAGAATTCAAATGTCACGAGCCTTACACGCTAGATGACAAAAGGCACTGCTTGCCTTTTATACTGCATTAAATGCAAAAGAAGTGTTCTAGTTACCTACTCCGATGGTCCATACTATACAAAGAGTCGTTGGATGGTGGTGTACAAAAGCAGAGTTCCGAGAAATTAAAAAGTGCCTTTTTGGAGACGGAGCTTTCTAGTCATCATCTTCCTGAAATCGAAGAATAAGAGCTCTGCAACAGGTGATCAATAGCAAGTCTTAAAGCTTTAGACAAGGTTGTCTGTTGAAGAAATAAAGAATAGAAATCTCATTTTGTCTTCCACAGCTAGTTTAAAAACTCTAGTTTCTGAGTTTCTTCCCAACACAAGTTAAACCATCATGAAGATCTACTACCCTGGTACTGTGAAGAAGTTAGGGCTAAGCTCACTCAATCTAGAGAGAGGGCTCAGAGAATCACTTCTCTGGAGCCCATCATCATCAATGATTATCTCTTCTCATAGGATCAATCTTGATCTGATTTGTAAGCCCGAATAATAAAGGCTGAGTTGTAGGAACCTTCTGTGGATATGAGGTAGGGCCTTCGTGTAACGTCCCCTGGGCCGTCCGTGGGCCTCAACCCACTAGGCTTCTGTTAGACCGTTACCGGGCTGTAGCACAAGCACTCCAACCCCTCTCCCTCCATGGGTGGGTTTTGGGGGGCCGCAGCCTCCCTTTGATGAGTGAAATTATTCCGTTAAGCGGACAGCACGGGGACTTCACAGGAGGTCACCCATCCCAGGACTTCTCTAGCCCGAGCACGCTTAATTATGGAGTTCTTTCAACTCTCATTACTAATTGAACTGCAGCCACCAACAACCCGCCCGTGGAGGGAGAGGGGTTGGAGTGCTTGGGCTGCAGCCCGGTAATGGTCTAACGGATGCCTAGTGGGATGAGGCCCACGGACGGTCCAGGGAACGTTATAACAAAAAGTGCACTTTTTTGTAACGGCCCGACCCCGACCGGACCTTCTAGTATGTACCAGTGAACGGATGAAGTCGTTATATTTTTGGTATCAGCTGTCTCTGTCTTTCCCTTTCGAACTCGTGGTCGACTTCTTTTGTGGGGTGGCGAGAACGTGTCTGTGCAAACCATGTTAACGCTAATGAACTCCGGAATGTACACCTTGGGAATGCAAATACAAGTGTTTGAGGAACCTGCGCATTCCTATATTGTTGTTTTGCTTGTGTGCGGTCGCTAATGTGAGTGTCTTGCTTACCTATAGGTGACCCGGAGTGGTGCTGGGCAATCAGAGCCCCAGCGTTCTGATGAAAGTACGACACCAGCCGAGTTGCCTACACCTCCGCCTTCTACGGAAACTGTGTGATTAGTTGCTGAGGCATTATTTGCCATGATTCAAGCACAGCCTCTTGGTCAGGCGTAAGGGCAAGCAAAGCCAGCATTGAGGACATAACAGGTTGCGGCGAGGCCAAAACCTGTAGTGGCTGTGGATCCTCGAGCAGCTGAGAAGCAGTTAAAGCATTTCAAGAGTTTCAACCCGCCTACGTTTACGGGCCTGGGATTCCCTACATAGGCTGAGGACTGGTTGTCGCATGTCAAGCGGATTATGACGACGATTAGAATGGAGGAACATCAGAAATTCACCTTTGCCACCTTCTTGTTGGAAGGATAGACTCGTTTATGGTGGGATGAGATGGAACTACACCACTTAGCGGGTCGACCATTATCACAAGTGTCGATTGAGGAATTCTCCCGACTCTTCCTAGCAAATCACCTCCCGGCGGCATAACGTATTGCCATGGAGAACGAATTCCAAAGGCTGACGCAAGGTGAAGGCAGTGTGGAAATGTACCTGCATGAGTTCACACGCTTGGGGCGGTATGCGGGTTCTATTTTTGTTGATGAGCAAAGGAAGACGAATCAGTTCTATGAAGGACTGCAGGACGAGTTGAGGTTACTGCTTTCTAGCTCTGTGAACCAAGGCTTTGAGGCGTTGGTCGACACTGCGTGCGCGCTGGAAAAGGATATGAAGAGGTTTCATGGGAAGCAGGCTTTGGCTTTGACAAAGCCGAAGTTTAAGGTGCCCCGACCTGGGAAAGCGTATTATAAGAAGAAATGGGGAAAGAGGTCCAAGTCGGCTGGACAAGCTCCTTCTTCAGTTGCCTCAGGAGCAATGTTGGGGGCCACTTCAAAGCCGGAGACTCGTACATGCTTTAATTGTGGACGGGTGGGGCATATAGCCCGTGATTGTCGGGTACCGCCAAAGAGTGAAAAGAAGACGGGAGCGTCGTATGCAGAGAAAGGAAAGGCAGTCGTGGAGTCCTCTACCTCGCAGGAACAGCCCCGAGTCTATAATCTTGGCCTGCAGGAGGCCATTAAGCAGAGTGACATAGTCACAGGTACGAGTTAAGTTATTGTATTGCTTTGCTTATCGCATGCTTTGTTGATTGCCTATTTGTATGCGGCTTGTATGTGTGACATGATTGTCATAGGCTTTGTGACTATTCAGAACACGCTAGCACGAGCACTGTTTAATACGGGTGGTTCACATTCATTTCTGTCTAAAGAGTTCGTAGCACGGCTTGGGATACTTAGTCGTGCGAAGACAGATAGCGTCAGGGTAGTGTTGTCGAATGGTTGTTTGATGCTCGCGGATCGAGCTTGTGATGTGGCGGTCCAAATAGGAAGTCGGGATTTCTATTTGACTGCATCTGTATTACCGATATCGGAAATAGACGTGATCTTTGGTATGGATTGGCTCGCGGAGCAGCATGCCTTGATTGATTGTAATGCCAAAGAGATCACGTTGGGCCAGAATACCGAGCAGGAGACATAGTTCGCGGGTATGCGTGGAGTGGGCGGGACGTTGATGTCTGCACTCTAAGTAGTCAAGGCTGTTCGGAAGGGCGCGGAGTGCTACTTCACTCTGATTCAGGCTGTTGAGCCAAAGGCCGGTGTGAGCGATGTTCCTGTGGTATCGGAATTTGTAGATGTATTTCCCAAGGATCTCCATGGGCTACCACCCCAGCGAGAGATTGACTTCACGATCGAGTTGGTGCCAGGTGCAAAACCTGTGGCTCGCTTGCCATATCGCATTGCGCTAAAGGAAATGGCGGAGTTGAAAGTCCAACTGCAGGAGTTGCTAGAGCAGGGTTATATCCGCCCAAGCATGTCACCTTGTAGCACGCCTGTTCTGTTTGTGAAGAATAAAGACGGTGGTTTGCGGTTATGTATTGACTACTGCGAACTGAACAAGCTGACCGAGAAGAATAAGTATCTGATCCCACAGATTGATGAGTTGTTTGATCAGCTGGTGGGATCAACCGTCTACTCGAAGTTGGACTTGAAGTCTGGTTACTACCAGTTGAGGATATGGGAAGAAGATATTCCCAAGACCGCATTTGGAACACGTTACGAGCATTATGAGTTCACAGTAATGTCGTTTGGGCTGTGCAATGCCCCATCGGTGTTCATGAACTTGATGCACCGAACGTTCCGAGAGTACTTGGACCTGTTCGTGATAGTATTCATTGATGATATTCTGATCTACTCTCGATCTGAAGCTGATCATGAAAACCACTTACGGTTGGTGTTGCAGACGTTGAGGAAGAATCAGCTCTATGCCAAGTTCTTGAAGTGTGAGTTTTGTCTATCGTCGGTGGCTTTTCTGGGCCATGCTGTAAGCGAAGAGGGCATAGTAATGGATCCGGCGAAGATAAGGGCCATACATGAGAGGCCAGTGTTGTCTTCTGTGGCTGAATTCAGGAGCTTCCTTGGACTAGCAGGCTACTATAGAAGATTTGTTGCAAACTTCTCGTAGATCGCTTTGCCTCTAAACACACTGACGAGAAAGGATCAGAAGTTCGTTTGGACGCCGGAGTGCGCATGAGCTTTTGAAGAGCTGAAGTGTCGGTTGACCACGGCGCCGGTGTTAACGTCGCCATGTGGTACTGATGGATTTTAAATCTATAGTGATGCTTCAGGGAGGGGCTTAGGTTGCGTTCTTTTGCAACATGGGAAAGTGATTGCTTATGGCTCTCGCCAGTTGAAAGTGCACAAGCAAAATTATCCCGTCCACGACTTAGAGGTGGCGGCGGTGATCTTTGCACTGAAATTGTGGAGGTATTATCTATATGGCGTGAAACTGGAAATCTATATAGACCACAAGAACCTAAATTATTTGTTGGAGCAGAAGGACCTAAACGTGCGACAACGAAGGTGGTTGGAGTTCCTTGGGGACTATACCTTTGCGATTCGTTATACTCCCGGGAAGGTAAATGTGGTCGCAAATGCCTTGAGTTGGAGAGCTCCGACAAGGGCAAGCTGGTTGCAGAGGCATGATGAACGTCTAATCCAGGAGTTGGAAGCGTTAAAGATTTCTTGTGTTGACAAGAATTCGATAGTCGATGCATGTTTGAACTGGACGGAGGTGCAGTGTGACCTTGCGGACAGTGTTCGACGAGCAATGGAGCTAGATGAGAGTCTCCAATGCTATGCCAAGGATAGGTCAGAGGGAAAATTCTCCTGGGATGACGGCCTCTTGCGGAAAGAGGGTTGTTTATGCGTCCCAAGCTTGGGCAAATTGAGGAAAGAGTTGATGTACAAAGCGCACTACATAAAGTACTCAATTCACCATGGGAGCATAAAGATGTTCAGAGATATGAAGAAGCTATTCTGGTGGCCAGGACTAAAGAAAGATATCGCTCATTATGTGGCTAAATGCCAAACTTGCGCTTTGGTGAAGGCAGAATGCCAGAAGCCTGGCAGTTTCTTGAAGTCGTTGCCGATTCCGGAATGGAAGTTCGTTGATATTTCTATGGATTTCATGCACGGGTTGCCGAGATCTCATCACGGGAACGATTCCATATGGGTGATTGTGGACCGACTGACAAAGGTACGCACTTCCTGCCGAACAAACGGGAAGATTCGGTGGAGAATTTGGCAAAGCTCTATGCGGAGTAGATCGTACGGCTACACGGTGTTGCGAAGAGCATCGTAAGTGATCGAGATGGGCGGTTCACATTGAGTGACTGGAGGCTAATCCATCAGCTGTTGGGCACAAAATTGGCTTTCAGTACGGCCTTTCCTCCCCAAACAGATGGCCAAACTGAGAGAACCAACAGGACTATGGAATATATGCTCCAGATGTGCGCCCTAGACTTTGGGAAGAGATGGGAAGTTCATCTATATCTGGTGGAGTTTGCCCACAACAATAGCTACCAAGCGAGCATTGGTATGGCACCGTTTGAAGCTCTGTATGGTCACAAGTGTCGTGCACTGTTGGATTGGGCAGAAGCATGAGACTCCAAACTTTATAGGCGTAACGAAGTTGAGAAAGCTAACTCAACAATACGCACTATTCGGGAACAGATACTGATAGCTCGGGATCGTCAAGCGAAATACTACATCGCCAAGCACCGGAACGTGGAGTTTGCGGTGGGTGATTGGGTATACTTGAAGATCAGACCCTTTAAAGGTGTATCCAGGATTCGACGTGTGAAAAAGTTGAGTCCCAGATACCTTGGTCCATTTGAAGTGGTTGAGCGTGTTGGCGAAGCTGTATATCGGCTAGCTCTTTCGGCAGACTTGAGTGGATTACATGATGTGTTTCACATCTCGGTGCTGCGGAAGGCCGTGAAAGATCCACCTCAAGTGATCGATAATGATCGTGTTCCGGTGGAGTATGGGCTAACGACGAAGGTCCCATTCGGATCGAAGGTCGTGCTGAGAAACAGTTGCGGAACAAGACGATCGGGATGGTCAAAGTCCGGTGGGACAATTGCGGCCGTGAAGAACTCACATGGGAGCGCGAGCAGACCATGTGAGCAGAATTTCCCGAGCTCTTTGTGTAACTGTTGTGCAGTGTGTGTCACGTTGTATTGAACACTCATGAAAAAAATCCTTCTATTTGAGTTCCTTACTTTCTTCAAATTTCGGTGACGAAATTCGGGGACGAAATTTTTGTAAGGAGGGGAGGGTTGTAACACCCTAAATTCCAGAGTTGGGAAAAATTGTGTGACACGGCCTGGGACACGGGCATGTCCCAGGGCATGTCCTGCTCGGGTGAGCAGTCGACAAGTGTTCGACGAAAAATGAGGGAACACGCCATCTGACACGGGCGGGTCAGAGGCCGTGTCCTCCTCTGGTCGACGAATTTCAGCTCGACGAAGTTGAGCTGGGGCGTGTCAGTTACCGTGTATGGGCACAATTCTTGGGACACGAGCATGTCACAGGCCATGTCCTTTACGGGATGTGCCCAAGGCATTGAGGCCTGGTGAACACGGGCAGGACACGGCCGTGTCTTAGGGTACACGGCCTGTGACACGGGCGTGTCACTAGCCGTGTCCCGCTCTAGTTGATCTCGATTTTGTGTAGCCTTAAGAACACGGCCACAGACACGGGCGTGTCGGAAGGCATGTCAGGTGACACGGCCCGTGACACGGGCGTGTCACATGGGCGTGTACTGGATTGCATAATTCGGTTGAGCACCGCTTGAGGTACATAGCCTGGGACACGGGCGTGTCACAGGTCGTGTTAGGAAAAAAAAATATGATTTTGTGGCAAAATCGTGGCCGTTCATTTCCTTCAACTGGGATCTGATGGCTGAGCTTCCTCCCTGTGTCCTTAAGGCTGGGAAACGAGTTGGAAAAGCTCATTTGAGCTTTGGCCTTCTCTTTCTACATACCTAAAGAGAGGAAGAAGGAGGAGGAGGTAGGAGAGCTTGTCACCAGTTGTGCTGCGGAGGTCCGACAAGAGATCTTAGGCCAGCGTTGTGGAGGAAAAGCCGTTACGGTTCTTTCCAGCTAGCTAGGAGCTCATGGCGCCGAAGCGATCTTCGAGGGTAACGACTTTTCTTCCTAGCCATGTGAAGGCTTCCTTTTTGGCATGTGCATATGATTCCCCCACTAGCGAGTGGCTTGATATGGAAGTCTCTTGGGTTAATTCATGGAATCCCCAATCATTTGCCATATATATTTGGAAAAGGAGTACGGAATAGGCATGCTGTGTGAAGCCCATTTGGACAGGTTGGTCTGGATTGGTGATGTTGCATATATGCACCAGAGAAGACTCCATGATAAACGTGTAGTGTAGGAGTCGACGGGTAAAACCTATGAAGGGCAGTAGCAGGAAATACTGGATTGGTAATCTAGGAAATAACCTTTGTAATGCTTGTTGTTCATGGGTGGCACCTGTGAAGGGGAGTAGCAGGAAGTACTGGTGTGGTAAGCCAGGAAAGCACCCTTGACATTGTGATATTTGCGGGGTTGTACCTGTAAAAGGGAGTAACAGGAAGTACTGGTGTGCCCAAAAAAGACCCTTGGATGTTGTGATATGTAATGGATGTGATGGTAAGTACTGGTGCGCCCAGGAAAACACCCAGGCTTTATGCCAAACAATAACGGTGAAACCGACCCGCGCTTTTATGTAGTCGCTAGTACGTCGTACTCGGTAATGTCAAGGCGATTTGAGCAACGGGGGGTGGATGATCCGACCTGCGTTATGTCCGTCTGACGTGAGACCAGAAAGTTCGGTCCGTTGGAGCGCATAGCGAGAGTCTTAGGCCTGCGGGCTGTGATACAATGGGGGGCTACAGGCCAATCCCGGTTCACTAATACTATAATCTCCGACTGCACGCCATGGAGTAAATGCTCAATGTTTTACCGTTGGGTTGCGACCCTGATACGGTGGTGGGACCCTGGTTCGCCGGTACACCAAGAATGTGCCCCAAGTGCATGGATCGTCGGGCCGCGTGGCTGACAGTTGTGATGGAATGTATGTGCGTGAGAGCACATTGTATGATATATATATATATGCCTGTGAAATGTTATGCCTGCAGAGAAGGAATACCACTGCCCCGGGAAAGGGGTAGGGTCGTTATAATTTGGTCAGTTGGACGTTGATTGTTGCCTGTTTGCCACTATTGGGTGGGCTGTCCCTATGCAGGTGCTAGAAAGCCAAGAGGGATGCATAAAGGCTGAGGTTCCTGCTACTACTACTGCTAGCCCTCAAAGTCTAAATGAAAATACTATGTTTGCTTATACATGGCCGGCCTGCGCGCCAATATTTGAGGCCACTGTTGTATAAAGCCCTGTAAGGCCATAAGGCCAGTTGACTTTGTATTTGCTACGATTCCCGTTTATATAAATTTGGAGCTTTTTCTTATGGTGGACATTCATGTGTGTGAGTTCAGCTTCGTGTTATAGGCTTCAGCTACAATGCAATGACTTAGGATGCGCAACTCTAGTATCACTACGTGTCTTCCCTGCCTGTTTTATGTTATATGCTGTGGGGCCCCGGCCGGACCTTCTAGTATGTACTAGTGAACGGATGGAGTCATTATACTTTGTGCTTGAAATAGCATCCTGTGGTGGATTTGAGTGTAGGGCTATCCTCCTAGCCTGAGTGTAAGACTTTTGATTAAGTTTGAGGTAGGAGATCAGAAGGATCACTGAGCTATAGGAGATTTTATCTCTGAGTTGTAGGGCCATGGGCCTGAGGTAGGACCTGGAGTAGTCTGAGAGATCCTGAGGGATCTGTGTTGTAATCTCATTGAGCTTAGTTTTGGTAAAGATTGTCTTGTCTAACACGCTGTTAGATAGGTGGGAGGGAAAGTGTATGCACCCATACCTTGGGGAACCACTGTAAATACTGGTATGCTGGTGTTAATTCTTGAATGCTAACATAAAGTCAATCAATCAACTCAACAAATTAAAAGATTGTCATTAAAGATCTAAAAACATATTCAACCCCCCCCCCCCCCCTCCCACCGTAGGTGTTGAGGTACACTTTAAAAAAAGACTTTCAAGACCAATACTCTTCCATTTTAAGGAGTGTCATGAAAGGCCTTCTTATACTTTCATAACCCCATACAATGGTAAAAGTAATGAGCCCATGGTAACTAGAGTGCCAAATAATATTTAAATTCATGTGTATATTAGGGGATGTCGATCCACAAACTAACTACTCTATTTGGATAGTGGTTGCCTCAGACATATGACTGGATAAAATGAATTTTTGGAACATTATAGGGCTAAGGTGTAACACCTCCTCTGTAATGACCATATAATATGGGTAGAGACGAGGCCCCACCATATATAGATGCTACACCTTTAGCATTAAAAAGTGATATAAAAGAACAACGTATCTCAAAACTCAGAACACAAACAACGGAAACCCACAAACACTAGAAGTTATCCACTATCACATGAGTATCAAAACGGCCTTAAGGCCTTACAACATACATGAGCCCAAAAACTAAAACAACAATAAACATAGCAACATGCTTTAGCACTCCAACGCTACCTCGACATGCAAGTCGGATTACAGTTCATGGAGCAAAACATTCAACAAAACATAAGTCGTCAAACAAAGAATTCACTTCATGAGGCTTCAGCCTTTTTGGCCGGCGAGCTTGCTCCTACTTGCGATCCTTGTCCTGTAAAAAAATGTTGTAATATGGGTCGGCAAAGGCTGACCTCAACTGTGTAACCAACACATCTCCTCCCAGTCGTCCCTAGTAGACCTCGAGGCACTGCATTACCCTGCAGTTCAGCACTTCGTATGCAAATATACATGAACATAGAAAGAAATAAAATAGGTTTGGATGTCTCATACAACAAACATGTTTCTATGTTCAACATGTAAAATAAAGGGGCCTACAATGCAGCATGTATGCAATCCTGGGTTTCACCTAAGGCACCCTATAGTGAATGAATCTAAAACATCATCACACATCACCAAATGTGTACATCCAATTCCCTATCGGCGTTCAAGCCACAAACACAAGGGTACTTCCAATTTCCCCAAACGGCATAGAAGCCGCCACATAGAACTCTTGCCAAGGCCCCACCCACTCGTGGGTCTCAAAACTTGGGCTTGCTTGCAAGCTCTGACATCTCATGTCAGGATTCTGTCTCACAAACAACAAACCGATGCTAAGAACCCTTGCTTGACACCACCCGCTCGTGGGATTCATCGCCAAAGATTGTAAAAAGCTTGGCATTCTCGTCAGTTTCATAGAAGGGTACTTGTCTCGTTGGGACACTCTCTACACATAACTTGCACGTCATGGGCTTGCCAGCTGACCATAGAGACAATGTCGCGCCTTAGCACATCATAATCAACAGCCTTTCACACCCTAATCCAACATCCATTCTCACAATAAAATAATGGGGGAACAAACATCACAAATGGCATCTTGCCGCAAATGGATTTCTAGCAAAATCCCTAAGTCTCGTTATGCAACATCACCGAGTCGGACTAACGGTCGCGACTATGGCTTCACCCACAATGCCTAATCCACTAGCATAGTGAATTTCTAATGCAACATCATGTCTGGGATGGACACAATCGACCCGGTGGCTCCTCTTGAACCATGGAAACTCGAACCCCTCTCATTTGAGAGATCTAGTGCCTAAATGCTTGAAAAAAATAAGATTAAAAATGGATGTCATGCATGCATCCTAAAGACCGAAAGGAGAAGTGTCATTACCTTACGACTTCTCTTCCTAACATAGAAAACTCGATTTGCCTGGATGAAAGGGTGCACCTTCAAGTCCTCTCCACAGATCTGGCCTTGGATCGACGATCGGAGCCCCGAAGCTTCGATAATTGTGGAAGATGCTCTTACTATTCCTCCAAACCCTCTCTCCCCAAAACCAAAACTTCAACTCTCAAATGAGAGAAATTAGGGGAAAGAGTGATTTAGCCCTACTTATGCATGTTGGATGGAGTGTTCTGGGCCATAAGATCAAAACCGAAGCAAAATTGGATGATCAGAACACAGATCTATGGAACTACTTTAGTCCGCTACCGTTGGGCGGTAACCACCTACCGCGTCGCGGTAGCTTCCTGAGCCCTCAGCCAAAAAATAAAGTTGTGCTACCACTAACGGTAGAAATACCACTACATGGCAGCTCACTTAATGCTTTTGTCTCAATGCAAGGAGGCTAACGCCAAGCGATAACTAGCTAACGCCACGCGCTAGCTCTTGACGCACTCAACGCCTCCCACTCAATGTCTGCTACTCAATGCACTCAACGCCAGGATACTGCCGAGTGGTAGCTATCTAATTCCATGCGCTAGCTTCAAGAGGCTCAAGTACAGAAACTGGGGTGTTACAACTCCTCCCCCCTTAGAAGAATTTCGTCCTCTAAATTAAGTATGTACTCAAACAAATGGCATACCTGAAGCAAAAAGTTCTGGGAAGTTCTCCTGTATTGCTTGCTCACGCTCACATGAGAATTCATCTTGCCCGGAATTATCCCAGCGCACTTTCACGAGCTTAACCCCTTTAGTCCGTAACTGCCGAACTTCTGAATCCTCTATGTCAACCGGACAGACTTTCGTCCTCAAGTCCTCTTCTACTGGCACCGTTGTTGACTCAACCACAATGTGTGACTCCACCAAGGCTTTCCCTAAAACTGAAATATGGAAGACATCGTGTAATCCACTCAGATCTGGGGACAATGCCAACTGATAGGCTGCTTAACCAATTCGTTCCACGACTTCGAACGGCCCCAAAAACCTCGAACTCAACTTCTTGAGTCGAAGAATCTATGAAATACCTTTGAATGGCTTAATCTTTAAATATACCTAATCACCTACCGCAAATTCCATGTTCCTATGGCGCACATTGAAATATTTTGCCTGACGATCCTGAGCAACCTTTATGCGCTCCTGAATCATTCGCACCAACTCACAAGCATCGGCCACCACCTCTTTTCCCAAAAGTTTGGTGTCTCCCACCTCTATCCATGACATCGATGTTTGACACCTCCTTCCATACAAAGCCTCGTATGGCGTCGTCTTGATACTCACCTGGAAACTATTATTGTAGGCAAACTCCACCATGAAAAGGTGATCTTTCCACCTCTTGCCAAAATTAAGGGTACACATTCTTAGCATATCCTCCATAGTACGGTTCATCCTTTAGGTTTGACCATCGGATTGACAATCGGTTTGAGGATGGAATGCCCTTCTAAATTTGAGCTTTGTGCCCAGACTTTTCTTTACCAATCTCCAGCCCTTGGTCATGAACCGTCCATCATAATCACTAGCAATACTTTTAGGAATTTCGTGCAACCGCACAATATTGCGAACGTACAGTTCTACCAGCTTCTCCACGTTGTCCTCCTTCTGTTTCGGGATGAAGTGAGTCACTTTGGTCAAGCGATCCACGATCACCCAAATCTTATCGTTACCCTGCTGCGACCGAGGTAAGCCATGCTCAAAATACATGGAGATGTCATTAAATTTACACTCAGGGATAGGAAGAGGCTTAAGGAACCCGCCTAGCTTTTGACACTCAACCTTCACTAATGCACAAGTTTGGCACCGACTCACGTACAAAGCTACATCCTGCTTCAAACCAGGCCACCAAAAGGATTTCTTCATATCCAAGCACATCTTTGTACTGCTCGGGTGAATGAAGTACTTCGTAAAATGAGCCTCAAACATCAACTCCTTGTGGAGTTTTCTGAACTGCGATACACATACCCTTTCTTCCTTTCTTAAGATTCCATTAATCATCTCCCGGGTATTACCCTCGCCTTTTTGAGATTCCACCATAAATGGCTGGAACTCTACATCTACACTGGTCGCTTCCCGAATACGATCGGAGAAGTCGGTCTGCAACTCTATCTAGTTCAACTGAGCCATGCAAGACTCACCTCTTGCTACACACTCAATGTCAAGGGACTCAAAATCCCACAACAACCGCACATCATGAGCTTCAATCTAATTCCCTTGTCTTGAATACATTCATCTCAAGGAATCAGCCATCACGTTGGCCTTGCCAGCGTATACTAAATCTCCACGTTGTAGTCTCCAAGGTACTCGACCCACCTGCACTACCACATGTTCAAGTCTTTTTGATCTAGAAGATACTTCAAGCTTTTATGGTCCGTGAAGATCTCCAATTTCACATCGTACACATAGTGCCGCCACAACTTCAACACAAAAATAATCGCCGCCAACTCCAAGTCATTAACGGGTTAATTCCTCTTATGAGGCTTCAACTGTCTAGATCAAAAGACTATCACACTGCCATGTCGCACCAGTATGCAACACAAACCGCAACCTGACGCGTCACTGAAAATTTGAAATCCTTCAGTACCTTTAGGAAGACTTAGGATTGGAGCCGACATCAACCTTTCCTTCAAGGTATCAAACGCTTGATTGCACTCCTGGGTCCACACAAAGTTTTGGTCCTTACGAGTCAGAGTAGTGAGGGGCAGAGCTATCCACAAAAATTTTTCCACAAATTTTCTGTAGTACACAGCTAGTCCAAGGAAACTCCTGACTTCTATCATAGTGCTCAGAACTGGCCAATCCCTGATGGCCTCAATTTTCGCTGGATCCACTGCCACCACATCACCACTGATCACATGGTCCAAAAATTCCACCTTCTCTAACCAGAACGCGCGTTTCAAGAACTTTGCATAAATTTGGTACTCCCAAAACACTCGGTTCATCAGATCCATGAATAATAATGGCATGTTCGTCAACCCGAATGACATCACTGAGAACTCAAAGTGGCCATACCTCATACTAAACGCTGACTTGGGTATGTCCTTGTCTTGAATCTGCAACCGGTAGTACCATGACTTCAGGTCCAACTTAGAGTACACCACCGACCCTACCAACTGGTCGAACAGGTCATTTATCCATGGGATTGGATACTTATTCTTAACGGTTAGTTTATTAAACTCCCGATAGTATATGCACAATGGCATACTACCATCTTTCTTTTTCACGAACAACACTGGCGCACTCCATGGCGATAAGTTGGGTCTAATGTACCCTGCTCCAACAGTTCCTGCTACTACACCTTGAGCTCAGCCAACTCCTTCGGTGCCATCCTAAAAGGAGGATGTGATACCAGCCTGGCTTCTGGCACTAACTCAATTGGGAAATCGATCTCCCATTGAGGAGGTGCTCCAGGAAGCTCCTCAGGAAACACATCCTCGAATTCTGTCACTACCGACACTTCTCCAAGTGATAGCTTGGAAAGTTGAACTTATAATAATGCTACTAAAGCTACTCCTACCTATTTAACTTCCCGCACCAACTACATGGCTGAAATCAGGGAATATGCCACTCCACTAAGGCCCTCGAATTTGACTTCTTCCTTTCCTTTGTTTCTCAGGGTCACCACCTTAGATATGTAGTCAATATTGGCGCACTGTTCAACCAGCCAGTCCATCTCCAAGATCACATCGAACTCGGTTAATGGTAGAACCGCAACTACCAACTTGAATTCAACTTCGTCTAAACTCCAACCAATGTGCCCTTTCATCCCGTTGGTCATGAAAGACCAATTGGGCATCCACACTCTAATCTCTGCGTTCGCTGAAAAAGGCTTGACTATAAATCTCCGGATAAAGCACTCCGCAAGAAAGGAGTGTGATGCTCCCGTATCAAACAGTACCCTAAAGGGGTAACCGGAAACTAGTACAAAGCCTAAAACACATGCAATACATATAAAAGTCTCGAAAGTCTAAAGCGAATAAATAAACTTAAACTTTCTCATACCTTTCAACACATCGGGTTGTCGAATTGCTTCCTGTTGCCCAAGGTTATAATCCCTTGGCTGTACATGTTGGAACCGTGAAGCGCTCAACTATATCATCTTCCCTTTCTCTGCAGTGCTGGGACCGGAATGCACTGACTGTTCCTATCTTGTCTCTTGCTCAGCATCACCCTCAGTACAAAAACGGGCTATTTGGCCTTACTTGCCACACTTGTAGCATGTTGGTGGCCCCTTGAAGCAAGATCCCCCCGACATTGTACTTCTATTCTCCCATGACTTGAAGGGACGGGGTTTCTTCCTCCATTTACTCCCTTCAGACTTTCCTTGCAATTGAGAAGGCTTTCCTTCTCCCTGCTTGACTTCCAGTCCCTTTCGACATTGGGTTTGTTCCATATTACTTTCCAATGTCCTGGCAGCCTCTATCAATTCGTTGAAACCCTCATTCTTCATAGTTATAAGGGGTTGTCTCAAATTCTCCCTCAACCCATGGTAGAAGAGATTGTCCCTCTCCTCATCATCAGCCACGGTCGTTCCAGCATAATTACCCAATCGAGTAAACTCCTGAACGCACTCATCTACAGTCTTATCTCGCTGCACCTTGTGCAAAAACTACCTCTGAAGGGCTAACCTTGTTGACGAAGGGATATACTTCTTTAGGAAGGCATTCCTGAACTTTCCTATGGACGGTGTGCGTCCAGGAAAGTAGCGACCTCTATGGCCACCCACCACAACTTAGGCTCACCATCTAACATGAAGGTAGCAAACTTAGACTGCTTCTCCTCTGGTGTCTCTGCCGGCCTCAGAAGTTCCTGAATCCTCACCCACCAGTACTCTACATCAGTCAGCGTGCTAACTCCCTTAAATGTTGGAGGTTGGAAACTTAGAAAATACTTCATATGTCGGTCTCCCTGCCCAACTACCACTCTATCAGTCAATGGCTCTGCCTGTCTGGCTCCTTCGCCTGGTATGACGAGTGTCGCATCCGGGGTAACAGGAGTCGTTACCTATTCAACAAGGGTCACAACTTGCGTTGTCGCTGCAGCTTGGGCCACTACCATTGCCTCTGCAATCATGCGACAAAAATCGTTCGGGGTTATACCCATGCCTATAGGACTCGGAGTAGTAGAACTGCTCGTTGAAGGCTCCTCTTGCAGCCTCGACGTCCCCGCATCATCGCTTGCAACCTTAGCAAAAGCAACAAAAAACAAGAATCAACTTCTAATCATAAAACTTAAACACTAGTACACTCATGGTCCCACAATACTCCTATGTGGATAACTTCTTTACATGATCCGATTATGTCAAATCGACCACTAAACCTTACCTTGAACACTAACCTCCCTCTGATATCAAATTGTAACACCTCCCTTGTAATGATCATATAATATGGATCTGGCCGGGGCCCCATCACATATAAATGCCATAGCTTTAGCATTAAAAAGTGATAAAAGAACTACATATCTCAAAACACAGAACACAAACAGCGGAATCTGACAAACACTAGAAGTTATCCACTATCATAGGAGTATCAAAACGTCTTTAAGGACTTACAACATACATGAGTCCAAAAACTGAAACAACAACAAACATAGCAATGTGCTTTAGCACTCCTAGGCTACCTCAACATGCAAGCTGGATTATAGTTCATGGAGAAAAGCATTCAACAAAACATAAGCCGCTAAACAAAGAGTTCACTTCATGAGGCTTGGGCCTTTTTGGCCTGTAAGCTTGCTTCTGCTTGAGATCCTTACCCCGTAAAAATTTGTTGTAACATGGGTCAGCAACTTCATCACCCTGTAGGTCAGTATTTCGTATGCAAATTTACATGAACGTAAAAAGTAATAAAACAGGTTTGGATGTCTCATACAACAAACATGTTTCTATGTTGAGCAGGTAAAATAAAGGGCCCTATAATGCAACATGTATGCAATCTCGGGTTTCACCCAAGGCACCCTATAGTGCATGAATCTAACAAATCATCACACATCATCAAATGGGTACATCCAATTTCCCATCGGCTTTCAAGCCACAAACACACGAGTACTTCCAATTTCCCCTAACGACATACAAGCTACCACACGGAACTCTTGCCAAGGCCCCACCCGCTTGTGGGTCTCAAAACCTGGGCTTGCCTGCAAGCTCTGACTTCTCACATCAGGATTCCATATTTTTGGATCACTAGTTGGATTTGGGCTAGGTTCACTAACTAAGATGTCTTACCCATAATGTATAGCCAGGGTCATGTATTTTGAGTCCAAGAGTCTAGGCTAAGTCTTTAGGTTAAACAATACATGGACCAGCCAGTAGAAGGCCTCAGATGACTCAAGACTTAGAGAAAATCAAGTTCAGTATATAAGTTTGATGTTCGTCGAACTCAGCTCAATGATCGTCGATCGCTGATCGACGAACTCAGAGTTAATTCTCTGGGTTGAGCTCGACGATATTGGAGCTCAGGTCGACAAAGTCTGGATTTCAACTTCAACACATTTATTTCCAGAATATTTTCTCTGAACTCAGCTCGACGAAGATAGATTATCAGCTCGACGAACTTGGAGGGAGGAATTGGCAAGTTATTCACAGAATGTAGCTTGCTGTGCTCAGGTCGACGAACTTGGATCTCAGGTTGACGAACAAGTTTTCTCAGGTCGATGAACAGGATTTCTCAGCTCGACAAACTTGGATCTCAGGTAGATGAAATCTATTCTATGGTCGACGATTTCTGTTGCAGTTCCAGACTTAGAATTTTCCTTATTTTTTGTCCTTTATTCCATATTATTTAGCAGTGATTTCCTGAAGTAATTAATGCTTATATTCTCTGAATATAGCTGTTACTGGCAGCATTAATTATGGTCTTCATCAGGTTAATTACTTGCTTAATTAATTGGGACAGTTGGGGAAACTTATTAATGTAAATATTCTCCAGCTGATTTTAATTCTCCAGGCAGTCAGCAATTAATGCAGATAATTCAAAATTCAAAGGAGAATTCGACAGAGATATATAAAAGAGATTTTCTTTTCAGTTAACAACAAGAAGGAAGAAGATAACAGAACCAGATAACATACATAAAATCTCTCAGACATTCTTTGTGCAGATAACACTTTGTTTTCTCCTTGATTTTACTGAAGAAGAAGAACAAGAACAACAATCACTATCAAGAGTCTTCTTCAACTTCTACTCCAGGAGCTTTGAAGGACAACAATCTCAGAATCAGTCAGATGTTCCTGGATCTCTTCAAGTCAAGGCTGAATACCTACTACACCCGGTGTAAGGCTTTAAGTGATTTCTGGAGAAGCCTTGACAACAGCAGTCTACTTGTCTTCTCAGTTGTTTGAGAAAGAGAAGACACCATTAATCTCTCTCCCCCCTCCTATATAAAGGGTTTATTAACTCCCTACAAAAGTTAATTTTGGTTTTTGGGCACCTGATCAAAAGCTCAAAGGTGGTAGTCACCTGATCAAAAAACTGCTAGTGGATTCCTACCAGGGTGGTAGAAGAGTGGATGTACCCTGGTTGGGGAACCACTATAAAATCTCTTGTGTTCTCTGGTTGCCCTTTTTATTGTTATTCTTGCTGTGGCTGTGATAGACTAGTCTGATTTGTTAGAGTAGATTAATTTAGATTGTTTTTCCTTTCTATTATTATTGGTATCACATATTCTTTACTCTGATAAAAACTTAAACAGCCAAAAAGTTTTAAAATACTCTATTCACCCCCCCCCCTAGAGTAATCAGATCTAACCCCTATCTTTCAATTAGTATCAGAGCAGGTTCCTTTGGTTGTACAAGCTAACACTTGAAGCAAAAGATCCTCTATTAGATCTGATCTTAGTTTGTTCAGTACACATCATGGCACAGAACAAAGACTATGCAAGCACCAGACCTCCAGACTGTAATTTGAATAAATTTGCAATATAGAAGGCAAGAATCAGGATGTATATGAATTCTATTGATGAGGACATATATAATTCTATTTTAACAGGTCCTCCTCAACCAACAGCTGCTACAACATCTAATTCAACTTCAAATACACATGTTGTTCCACCACCTGAGTGGACAAATGCTCAAAAAAGGCAAAGATTGCAGATGCAAAGGCCATGAATATATTGGCTCAAACTATGTTAGATGACATATTCCAAAAGGCGGCTGAGTGCACATCTCCAAAAGCCATATGGGACTCACTCAACCAGATGGTTACTGGTTCGGCTGATGAGAGAAAGGATAGGAGATCAACCCTTATCTCTCAGTATGAAAATTTCAAGAAAGATGAAGCTGAGTCTGTTAGTGAAATGTACAATAGAGTAAGTTCAATAATCAGTAAGCTGAAGACCTTGGACAAAGACATCTCTCTCACTGATGTGAATGATAAGATCCTCATATGCTTCCTAAGCTCATGTAATTCCAGGATATGGCCAATTAAGGAGGCCAGAAGCTTGAATGAGATTTCCACAGAATCTCTCCTGGGAAAGCTGAAATCATATGAACAATTGATCAAGTTCAGAGAAGTTGCAGAACAGAAGACTACTACATCATCAAGGAAGGAGCAGGGCATAAATTTTAAATCTGCATAAGAAATTGAAGCTCCAACGTCAAATGAAGAACTCCTGAGTCTCTTAGCAAAGAGATTCTACAAGATGGCAAGGAAGGACTTCAGGAGAAAGTCATCCAGGCATGATGACAAACCCAGGTATGACAAAACACCCACTAAGGAAATTGTATGCTTTGGGTGCAGGAAAGTAGGACACTTCATCTCTGAATGTCGTGAGAATCAAAAGAAGGAAAGAATAAGAGAGAAGGACTCCAGAAAACAGCATTATAGAAAGCCTTCATCCAGCAAGCACAAGAGAAAAGAGAAGGGCTTTGTTGCTGAAACCTGGAGTGATACTGAAGAGGAATCTTCATCTTCCAACTCCAGTGAAGATGAAGAAGAAGCAAAGGTAAGGAAAGCTTGCCTTATGGCTATCAATGCCTCTTGCAGCCCATTAAATGTTGAGGAACAATGAGAAGAATCAGACAATGAAGAATCTTAATCAGAAGCTGATCAGGTACTATCTTCCTTTGATTACAATTCTGATAGTTTTAAAACTGAATGCAAATCCTTGTGTATAGATTTAATAAACTCTGAAAAAAAAATCAAAATGCTTAGGGAAAAGTTATCTAAACATGAAAACTTTGTTTCAGAAAATGTTAACTTAAAAGATGAATTGACTTTAGCAAATGAACAAATTATATCACTAAAGACTGAATTAGCTGAGGCAAGGAAACTTGAAGAATCCCTGAATGGGAAAAGAATCAAGTTGATGGACATCACAAGCATAGTTAATGCTAGGCTAAATGGCAAGCTGGGCTTATGTGCTTCATCAAGCCAACCCCACTAATCCAGAAAAATATATTGTAAACTCCAATTAAATTTATCTCAGAAAAGGGAAAAGAGAAGATAAAAAATGATAATAATAATAAACCAACTGAATTAAAACCAAAGAATAAGAAAAGGAAACAAAATACGAAAAATCCTAACTACAACAATGTTCAGCAGATTTCGCCGAACTCCGATCGATGAAATATGTACAGTTCGTCGAACTCAAGTAGACGAACTCCGATCGCATATTTCTATTATAATAATTCGTTGAACTACGATCGACGAAATCGGTATGGTTCGTCGAGCAGAGATCGACGATTTTGGGCCCCAGAGAATGGATATTCTTATTCTCTATGTGGATTTTGACGAACTCACCCCCATTTGTCGAACGCAGGTCGACGAACTCACTTGAATTCGTCAAACGCAGTTCAGTATAACAGAAACTTTAATTATTCTAAAAAATATAATCAACCAAGATCTTCTAATAATCAATTTAATTAATGGATTATTCCACCTACAAGATATCACCCTTTAGGTTATAAATGCCAGCCTGAATATTCTTATATCTATAGTTTTAGTCATATGAAGAAAGAAGGACCCAAGGTAACCTGGGTCAAGAATAGCTAATCTATTTATTTGCATGTGAAAGACTATCCTACCACAGAGCAACATTGGTACCTGGATAGTTGCTGTTCTAAACACATGACTAGGAACAAGGACAACCTAACTCACTACAACTCAAAGTTAGGACCAAAAGTAATATTTGGTGACTCCAATTGTGGCCAGACTGATGGCTATGGAAAGGTCTAGATTGGAGCTGTCACCTTCAGGAAGGTAGCCTATATAAGTGGACTGAAGCATAACCTTTTCTCCATAAGTCAGTTATGTGATGAAATATTTCAGGTATCATTTACTAAAACATTCTTTATTATTACTTCTATAGATAACCATGTAGTTTTGACTGGCACTAGAGTAGGAAATGCTTATGTAGTTAATTTTAAATCTGTCAAAACTGAAATTTGCCTGTTTAATTCAACTAGCAACAATAATGACCTTTGGCATAGGAGATTAGGTCATGTTAACTTGAAAAACATTGACAAACTCTATAGGGACAACCTTGTTAGAGGATTGCCTCCTTGCCCCTATAAGAAGGAAAGCCTTTGCAGGGCTTGTCAATTAGGCAAGCAAACTAAAAATAGTTTTAAATCAGTAAATAAAAGTAATTCACCTATGATATTATACTTGCTACATATGGAACTATTTGGCCCTATTGTAGTACAAAGTCTAGGGGGGAATCTTATACTTTAGTGATTATAAATGACTTCTCTAGATTCACTTGGGTATTCTTTCTGAGATCTAAGTCTGATAACTTCAAGGTTCTTATAGATTTTCTCAAAAACATACAGATTGAGTACTCTAATCCAGTTGCATTGATCAGAAGTGATCATGGTACTGACTATGAGTCTCTTCTTATGCAAGAGTACTGTGAGAAGGAAGGTATCAGGCACTGATACTCAGCTCCTAGAACACCTCAACAAAATGGGGTTGCTGAAAGAAAGAATAGGACCCTAATTGAATTTGTAGGCACATTACTTGTAGATGCTCATTTGCCCCTATCCTTTTGTACAGAGGCTGTGAGCACAACAAATTATGTACTGAATAGAAGTCTTATACACAAGCTTAAGAATAAGACTCCTTCTGAGCTACTTAAAGGGAAGAAACCTAAAGTAGACTACTTTAAAATATTTGGTTGTTTATGCTATATTCACAACAATAATAAGAAACACATTAAAAAATTTGAAGCCAAGGCTGAAATGGGAATTTTTCTTGGATATTCCCAACCAAGCAAGGCTTATAGGGTCTTTAATAAATCTACCTTGAAAATTGAAGAATCTGTACATATTTCATTTGATGAAACTAACATGTTTTACAAGAAAAAAGAAATTTCTACCAGTAATTCTTTGCAGGAACCATAGTTGTGTGAGAAGTTAAATGAACTGACCCTCACCAATGAGGCAGTTAGCCATCCTTCACCACACATTTCTGAAGAAAATGAAGTTGAAGACAGTGAAGATGAAGACACTGAAAATAGTGAAGTACCTCCAACAGTTACTATAATTTCACAAGAGGAATTTATTCCCCAAGCTGTTGCTCAACCAACTCCACCTAATGAATTTGTCACACTTAGAGATCACCTTGTATCTCAAGTGATTGGAGACATTTCAGCTGGTGTGCAGACTAGACATCAACTCAACTAAGACTTGATGCATGCCTGCTTCATATCACAAATTGAGCCCCAATCAATTAAAGATGCAAAGCAAGATCCCCACTGGACTATTGCAATGCAAGAGGAGCTCAACCAATTTGAGAGGTGCAGAGTTTGGGATTTAGTTCCAAGACCAAAAGACTACTCAGTCATTGGAACTAGATGTGTATTTAGGAACAAGCTTGATGCCCAAGGTGTTATCATAATGAACAAGGCAAGGCTGGTTGCTCAAGGCTATAGGCAAGAGAAAGGAATTAATTATTACCATACTTTTGCACCTGTTGCAAGGCTGGAAGCAATTAGAATCTTTCTTGCATATGCTGCCTATAAAGAGTTCAAGGTTTACCAGATGGATGTCAAGAATACATTCCTCAATGGTGAACTTAAAGAAGAGGTTTATGTAAAACAACCTCCAGGTTTTATTTCTCCTACTTATCCCTCTTATGTTTTTAAATTGCATAAGGCTCTTTATGGTTTAAAGCAAGCTCCAAGAGCTTGGTATGAAACCTTAGCAAGCTTTCTTATAGAGCATAAATTTTCTAGAGGCATTGTAGATATGACATTATTCACTAGACACCATAAGGATCAAATTTTATTAGTACAATCTATGTAGATGACATTATTTTTGGGTCTATAGATTCCAAATTATGCAAGAGATTCTCTGACCTCATGCATTCAAAGTTTGAAATAAGTAGCATGGGTGAGCTCTCCTACTTCCATGGTCTCCAAGTGAAGCAGCTACCTGATGGCATCTTTATATCCAAATCTAAGTATGCTAAAGATCTAATCAAAAAGTTTGGGATGTCAAATGCCTTAGCCAAGAAAACACCTATGGCTACAAATGTTATAATTGACTCTGATGAACATGGGAAACCTGTTGATCAGAAACTATATAGGGCCATTGTTGGGTACCTATTATATCTTACAGTAAGTAGACCTGACATAATGTTTGTTACATACCTTTATGCTAGGTTCCAGGTGAACCCTAAAGAATCTCACCTTATTTTCTTAAAAAGAATTTTAAGATATATAAAGAATTATCCTAATCTAGGACTCTGGTATCCAACTAAGTCAGAGTTTGAGTTGACTGGATACTCAGATGTTGACTTTTTTGGATGTAGAGTAGATAGAAAAAGTACCTCAGGGACATGCCAGTTCCTTAGTATTAGATTAGTGTCTTGGTTTTGCAAGAAGCAGTCATTTGTGTCTACATCAACTGCTGAAGTAGAATATATAATTGTTGGCAGTTGTTGTTCCCAGATCTTGTGGATTCAGAACCAACTCCTGGATTATGACTTCAACTTAAATAATTCAACTCTACTATATGACAACACAAGTACAATTTCCATTGTACAAAATACAGTGCATCACAGTAGAACTAAGCATATAGACATCAGGAACCATTTCATTAGGGAGTGTGTGGACAAAAATAAAATTAAGCTTGTCTACATCTTTGATTTGCAAAGTGTAGATATCTTCACCAAACCTTTGGATGAAAGAAACCATCTATTCTTTATAAATCAACTTGTTATGATCAATGGAGAGGCCTTAATTTGATTTATGTCTGCGGTCGAAGAATTTTTCAAAGTTCATCGAATGGAGATCAACGAACAGAGAAGAGTTCTAGAGAAATTCGTCGAATGGAGATCGATTAACTCTCTGTGTGTGAAGCTATTTTCATCGACCGGAGATCGACAATATTGTTTCATAAACTTTTCGTCGAACTGAGATCGATGAAATGTTTTCACTTCTTCTAACTTAGATCGACGAATTCTTTTGACTATAAAATATTTCGCCGAACCCAGATCGAAGAATTTTTAACTTTTCGTCGGACGGAGTCTACCGCTTCATATTCTGAAAACCTTATATCTAGGTTTTCTTCGAGCTCCGTCCCATACTTTCTATTCCTTTGCACTTGATCTCTGTTTCTCTTTGCAGGCGAACTCATGGAGATTCCGGCGAACACTCTTGTTGCAATGAAATTTGACATGGTCTTTGATATTGATTTTGATTCCTTCCAACAGTCTGACCAGATATTTGTGGACATTCTGAAACTGCTTGAGGACCAAAACCTGAAGAAATTCATGTCTTGCCGCATCAAGATAGTAATAACTGAGATTAAGGAATGGGTGTTCACCTCTACCACACTAGAGGAAGATACAATGACAAAGACGATATCCGGTAACGCAGTCTCTCTTACCCATGCCGTTTTAACTGAGATTTTTGATCTACTGAATCGAAATAATGATATAGAAATGGATAGTGATGAGTATGATAGTATGTTGATAACAATGGGTCATTCTGGAGAAAACTCAAACAAATTTTAAAGAAAAATTTATCTGCTAAGTATAAAATTTTGGCTGATGTGGTCGGCAAGGTTTTATTGGGAAAACATACCGCACATGATTACATCACCAGGCACCAGTTCTTTGTGATGTGTACTCAGGTTAACAAGAAAAAGATAAACTGGGCAAAGTTATTGTTTGATTTGATAAAGAAAAAGAACAATAAGAAGGAAGTTTGCTTTGGAAGGATTCTGGGAATAGTCCTTCATGAAAAGGCTCCTGAACTACTGGTCTCCATGACAGTGTTCATAAATGCCTCCAAAAGGCTTACATCTGCCCTTTTTGGCAGATCGGAGAGGAAAATCACAAAGCCAACCAAGGCTTCATCCTCCTCCAGGACTTCTGAGAGCGCCAGGGCTGTGCTAGCCACTCCTCCACCTCCAGAAGATGTCCTCCCTTCCACCCACATTCCTTCACCTCATCCTCAACAACAACCATCTTCTTCTCCAGTTCATACTCCATCAACTCACCAACAACATCAAACCTCACCAGTTCTATCTCTAGAGCATATCACACCACCTCCATCTCCACCTCCACATTCTCCACCTCCTCCACTTAATATATCTGGAATTAATATCTTTGAAATACCACCTACCTCTATTCAGGAACCATCCTTCAACCTCCTGTCTCCTCAACAATATCCATATCATTCTCCAATCCAGGAACCTATCTCTTCCCCCACAACCACGGTCCAACCTTATACTGTTGCAACTCCCTCTATTCCCATCCCTCCACTCACACACACTGACATTCCATCTATTGTTCCCGACTATACACATACATATATGTTCGGTGCCTTCTCTGTATGTTCCAATTGTGGACATCACACTCCTTACTCCTCTAATGCTCCGGAATCTCTATATTTAAATTTTTCTGATATAGCTAAAGATCTACTAGCATTTATCTCTCCCACTCATGAAAAACTCATAGCCACTGCTATAGCTCCTCTCTCTGCTTCCATCACTTCTCTATCATCCAGAATTGCTGCTTTGTCATCTGTCCCTTCTTCTGGAGGACTGGCTTCAGCGCCTCCTGAAACCAGTCAAGGGGAGATACTCTGTGAAGAGGTTCCAGTCTTGACAACAGCAGTAGAAGCAGCAGCAGATTATGTAATGTCAGATGATTCAGAAGAAGCAGTCCCTCCTGCTGAAATAATTGAGTTACACACAGATTCTGATATAGATATGGATAACAATATTTTGACAGAAATAATAACTATTGGTGATTGCATCATTAATCCCACATTTGATTGATTCAGTTTACTAAATTCTTTTGATACAATTCATTTGAATTATCTTCCATTTGTCTTCCCAAAGCCTTCTATGGCTTTAGTTCCATATACTGCTTCAATAAGCCCTACAGTTGCTAAGCAACTTAAGGCTAGTTTTGCAGTAGCAGAGCTTCCCAAAGTATCAGCTCCCATGTCCAGTTCTTCTCCAAAAGCCATCTCTCCTCCTACCTATATAATAGATGACAGTCCCCTGCTAGATCTTGATGAAATCTTTATGGCTGATATTGAAGAAGAAAATAAGCTAATTTCTGAAAAAGTTGCTGAAATAGTTGCTCCAGCTCTACCAAAACCTCCAGTGCAGCCCCAGGCTGAAAAACATATTTCCCAAGATATTCTGAAAGCACTTGATGATCTATATGACAATCCTCAGTGATCTTCTGATGAAGAAGAGGATGATGATGATACTACTGCCAAGAAGAAAGTTTCCAAGAAGAGAAAACTTGTTCCCAAAGCTTCTCCCAAACCAAACCCTACTCATGATACTCCATATTATATTATACAGAATATCACTCCATATCCAGGGATGCCAGCATGAATGTGGCTTTCAAAGAATGAATAGACAGGTAGAAAGAAAAGTAGGAGGTACTCTCCTCCTCCTCCTCAAAGGAACTGGAGAGGTCCTCCTCCTCCAGTAGCTGGTGCTTCAGGAAGCAGTTCTCAGAGGTCTACTACATATACTAGAACATATCAAAGACAACCTGATAGATCCTCAAGATCTCATGGAAGCAGCTAGCAAAGGTATTCTTCTAGCAGCAGACAGCAGCAACAACCACAATAACAAGACATTCAACAACAAGCTTCTAAAACTGAAAAGTAGAAAGTTCAAAAAGGCTTGCATCACCACCTATTCCATTTGTGGATCCTGAAACAGAAACAACTTTAAGAATGGCCAGATTCCAGGAGCTTGTTGGATTATCAATGATCAATAAATCTAAAGCTGAAGGGAGAGATCCTTCTCAGTACTCAATCATTTCATCATACAAAAAGGAAGAATTAAAAAGGTATGAAAAGGCTAACAAAGTTTTCAATGTAGATGCCTACATGAACTTGCATCCAGAAGCTGTGGTACCTAGGGCAACTTCTCTTAATATAATTGGTGTTGCTGATATGACCATGTCCAAAAGAGAAGCAGCAAATCCTAATAGAGAAATCAAATTCACTTAGCCCTCTGAGAAAGACAAAGCTGCCAAGGAAAAGCAACAGAAGAAGAAATGAACATCTTGTTTAGCTGTGATTTTCTGAACTATATTTTTTTTTGTCACAAAGCTACTATCTATGTAAATATCTGCTGAATATTTCAATTTTCTGTCAGATATATTTTTTCTGCTTTGTGAATGTTTTTCCTTCATTTTGTATTAGTGACCTCACTCAAATAGGGGGAGATTGTTGGATCCCTAGTTGGATTTGGGCTAGGTTCACTAACTAGGATGTCTGACCCATAATGTATAACCAGGGTCATGTGTTTTGAGTCCTAGAGTTTAGGCTAAGTCTTTAGGTTAAACCATACATGGACCAGCCAGCAAAAGACCTCAGATGACTCAAGACTTAGAGAAAATCAAGTTCAGTATATATGTTTGACGTTCGTCGAACTCAGCTCAATGATCGTCGATCGCTGATCGACGAACTCAGATTTAATTTTCTAAGTTGAGCTCGACAATATTCGAGCTCAGGTCGACGAAGTCTGGATTTCAACTTCAACACATTTCTTTCCAGAATATTTTCTCTGAACTCAGCTGGACAAAGATAGATTATCAGCTCGACGAAGTTGGAGCGCAGAATTGGTAAGTTATTCACAGAATGCAGCTCGTTGTGCTCAGATTGATGAACTTGGATCTCAGGTCGACGAACAAGTTTTCTCAGGTCGACGAACAAGATTTCTCAGCTCGACAAACTTGGATCGCAGGTCGACGAAATCTATTCTATGGTCGACGATTTCTGTTATAGTTGCAAACTTAGAATTTTCCTTATTTTCTGTCTTTTATTCCATATTATTTATCAGTGATTTCCTGAAGTAAGTAATGCTTATATTCTCTGAATATATTCGTTACTGGCAGCATTAATTATGGTCTTCATCAGGTTAATTACTTGCTTAATTAATTGGGACAGTTGGGGAAACTCATCAATGCAAATATTCTCCAGCCGATTTTCATTCTCCAGGCAGTCAGCAATTAATGCAGACAATTCAAAATTCAAAGGAGAATTCGACAGAGATATATAAAAGAGATTTTCTTTTCAGTCATCAACAGGAAGGAAGAAGATAACAGAACCAGAGAACATACAGAAAATCTCTCAGACATTCTCTGTGCAGAAAAGACTTTGTTTTCTCCTTGATTTTACTGAAGAAGAAGAAGAACAACAATCACTATCAAGAGTCTTCTTCAACTTCTTATCCAGGAGCTTTGAAGGACAATAATCTCAGAATTAGTCAGAAGTTCATGGATTTCTTCAAGTCAAGGCTGAAGTCCTACTACACCCTATACAAGGATTCAAGTGATTTCTGAAGAAGCCTTGACAACAACAATCCACTTGTCTTCTCAGTTGTTTGAGAAAGAGAAGACACCATCAGTCTCTCTCCTCCCTCCTGTATAAAGGGTTTATTAACTCCCTTCAAAAGTTTATTTTGATTTTTGGGCACCTGATCAAAACCTCAAGGGTGGCAGTCACCTGTTCAAAAAACTGCTAGTGGATTCCTACCAGGGTGGTAGAAGAGTGGATGTACCCAGGTTGGGGAACCACTATAAAATCTCTTGTGTTATCTGGTTGCCCTTTTTCTTGTTGTTCTTTTTGTGGCTGTAATAGACTAGTTTGCTCTGTTAGAGTAGATTAATTTAGATTGCTTTTCCTTTTTGTTATTATTGGTATCACATATTCTTTACTCTGATAAAAACTTAAAAAGTCAAAAAGTTCTAAAATACTCTATTCACCCAACCCCCCTCTAGAGTAATCAGATCTAACCCGTATCTTTCACATATCACAAACAACAAACCGATGCTAAGAACCCTTGCTTGACCCAACCCGCTCGTGGGCTTCATCGCCCGGGCTTATCAAAAATTTGGCGTTCTTGTCAGTTTCATATAATAGGACTTGTCTTTCCAGGACACTCTCTGTACAACCCCTTGTCCGGCGAGCAAGGCCTCCAGGAGCCGGGCAGATCAGGCTAAGGGGAGTGGGCGAGCTCGGCAGTGGGGAAGCCGAGCCCGAGCTCGGTATTCGTCGACCAAAGATCAGCCAACGTCGACCCCGAGCTCGGCATCCGCCGAGTTGGCCCAGGATAACTGATGGTGACCAAGGGATGGGCGAGCTCGCCGTCCTACCTCGCGCTCTCACAACAGAGCTCGGCAACAGTAGGCGAGCAGGACCTGCAGAGGTGATCAAGCCCCCTAGCTCGCCTGAATGAACGAGGTACTTTTTACTGTTTTGCCCCCGCTGGCCTGCCCATAGCCTTTCAAAACAGCGGAGTTTGGTTGTTGGCAGACCCAACCAAGGGTTTTCTGGTAATTTTAGGTCAGTTCTTTTGGTTATTGGTAGTTCAGATTTCAAAAACTATAAATAGGACCGAAGGGGTACCCAAGAAAGCAGGCTTCCTGTGCTTTCTTGCTCCAGTTTTCAAGTGCTTTCTGAGGGTACCTTAGCTCGGCCTCTGGCTAAGGAGGGGAAGCGCTCTGAGATCTTTCGGGTGTGTGGTGAGACCTCCCCGCCGAGCCCTTGGGTCAGTCTTTCCTTGTTTTCTGTTGTTTTGCTTGTAGGAGTAAAGTAGGCGAGAGACCACCCCTTCCCCAAGGGCAGACTCTACAAGAGACCGAGAAATCGGTTTCAACATTTTTGTGCGGTGAGCGTGGAGCGTGGTCAGTGCAAAAAAGCTTCAGCGAGTTTGATGACAGGAGGACAGGGATCTGACAGGCCAAACTTGCCCCCCCCCCGCCTCTCGCCACGGTGGGGATGTTTGAAGATTTCAGGAATAAGGTGCTGAGCCTCGTCAAGTTCGCACTCGGCACGCGGGCCGAGTGCTCGACTCCAGCAGTCCAGATCGCGGCCGCCCCCTCTTTGGGCAAGGACACCCCCGGCCGGCGAGCTGGGTAGGAAGTGGCCGAGGAAGGCCGAGGGTGCGAGCTCCCCGGACGCGATCTCTTCCCTGGCTCGGCAGGCCGAGGCCGGTTCGGCGAGCTAGGCTCACAAGATTCGCCATCTCGCCAAGCAGGGGGAGGAAGTCCCTTCAGCGAGTTGGTCTCTTCAGCTCTAGTTCCGGACGGGTTCAGGGAACCCGAGATGTCCTACTACACCGGGAAGGGAGACCCGGTCCAGCATGTTCAATGGTTCGAAGATGTAGTCTCCATCCGTCAGATGTCGGATGGGTTCAAATGCCAACTCTTTGCTATCACCGTCAGGGAGAAGGCAAGGGAGTGGTTCCATCAGCTACCGGCCAGCTCCATCTACTGCTTTGAGGACCTGCGCCTGGGGTTCATGCTGAGGTTCACTATCTCGAAGAAGAGGAAGAAGGAGTCGGAGTCCCTGTTCCACATCAAGCAAGGGATAAATGAGACCCTGGGGAGCTACGTGGACCGGTTCCAGGAGGAGGTTACTCAAGTCCAGGAGATTCCGGGCCACAGTCTGATGATGGCCTTTACCCTGGGCCTGCAGCAGGGTTTCTTCAGGATGGAGCTGAAGAGAGTTCCCCCCCCCCTCTCCTACGAGGAGCTGATGGAGAGGGCAGCAAGAGAAGTTGACGGGGAGGCGTCAAACCCGGAGTTTGCGCGGAAGCTGGCCAGGTGGGCCAGAGAGGAGGAGAAGGAGTTGAGAGGAGGAAGAGGATAAGAGGAGAGGAGAAGAGAGCCCCAACGGAGGGAGTAAAGGCAGCTCCAGTGGCAGCAGCAGCCGAGATGGGGGCATCAGGAGCCCGACCGTCGACTGGGCTGGAGGCCTGAGTGGCAGGGGCAGGGGCCACAAAGGGGATACCACATGAGGGATCGCTATCAAGGGGGGCAAGATCAGTTCCACTCCCCGAGCTAGAGGCAGGACCAGAGGCCCCGGCTCCCCGACCAAGAGGAGGCTATGGCCATAGCCTTGGGGGCGAGGAGGAGGATAATAAGGAGGAGGAGAGAAGTTAGGGTGGAGTTGCCCTATTACGACTTCCATCAGGAGGAGGGGCACGCAACAGCCACGTTCCCAGAATTCCTCGAGATGAGAGGGAATAGGGAACAGCAGCAGCAGGGGCGACAAGAAGTGAGAATTGAGGAGGTCCTGCCTCGGACGGAGGAGGACCGTTGCGAAGACCGGGTGGATGTTGGAACCCGAGGAGGGATCGGAGTGATCCATAGGGGGGTGGGGGTGGAGGCTTCCTGCAAGGAGAGCCTCCACGCCATGTACCGTCGGAGCGTTGCCTCCACACCCCAGACCCCACCCCCAGAGGAGAGGATCACCTTCTCTAGGAGCGACATGGCAGATCACGAGGATCCATTCTGTGATGCGCTGGTCATCAAGGCAGCCATCGAGAATTTTACCGTCTCTCAGATCCTCATCGACAACGGGAGCTCCATCAACGTCGTCTTCAAAAAGGCATTTGACGCAATGATGGTAGAAGCGAAGAGGGTGCTGGCCTCGGGCGGAACCTTGTTTGGGTTTTCAGGGGAGAGGAAGGATGTGGAGGGAGGAGTAGGCCTCCATGTCACCATGGGGGGTCAATCTAGAAATTGCAGATTCGTCATCGTAGACGCCCCCAGCAATTACACTGCCATCTTCGGGAGGCCCCTTATCAGCGCCTTCAGCTGCGTCCCCTCATCTTTCCACCAATGCTTAAAGTTCAACATTGAGGGTATTCAAGTCCAGGTCAGGGGGGACCCAAAGGTGGCACGGGAGTGCTATGTCACTGCGGTGAACGCCATCTCTTGGCAAGAGGGAGCCGAGGAGATGGGGTGGAGGATGGAGGAAGCTGAGCAAGAAGAAAGAAGGGAGGAGTTGGAGATGGAGAGCTATGCTGAGGAGACAACAGGAGGAGACCTGGAGGAGGTGGCCGAAGTGATGGCCATGGAAGAAGAGGCAGAGGCGGGGATCCCGGTCTCGGAGGAGAGGGATGTTGAATGATGAGAAGAGCAGTCCAGGTTGGAGTCTGCGGAGGAAGTGGTGGAGTTGGAGATGCTCACCCGTGGAGGCAGGGTGGAGAAGATCTGCATCAGCGGATGGCAAACCCCGGAGGACAAGGGCAGGATGCTGGAGTGCATCCAGAAGAACGTAGACATCTTCGCTTGGAACGCCACGAAGATGTCGGGGGTTGACGCGGATGTGGCTTGCCACCGCCTCAACATGGACCCGGGAACACGCCCAGTTTAGCAAAAGAAGAGGTCCACCGCGGACAAGCTGGCGGAGCCTATCAGGGAGGAGGTGGCAAAACTCCTCAAGGCCGGCTTCGTGTCCGAGATCCAATACCCCGGCTGGGTCTCCAATGTGGTCATGGTCAAAAAAGGAGACGACCGATGGAGGATGTGTATCGATTTTTCTTTAGTTAATAAAGCTTGTCCTAAGGACTGTTATCCTTTGCCTCGAATCGACGCACTGGTTGACTCAGCCGTTGGTTTTTCTGTAATGAGTTTTTTAGATGCTTTTTCAGGTTATCATCAAATCAGGATGCACCCCCCGGACATCAAGGATGTCTCGTTCATCACAGGGGATGGATGCTACTGTTACAAGATGATGCCCTTCGGGCTGAAGAATGCAGGGGCAACCTACCAGAAGATGATGGATAGGGTCTTCAAGGAGCAAAAGGGGAGGAATTTGGAGGTATACGTGGATGACCTCATGATCAAAAGTCCGGATGTGGACTCCCACCTCCAAGACCTAGAGGAGACCTTTGACACCCTGCGCAAGTACAAAATGTGGTTGAACCCCCTAAAATGTGTCTTCGGGGCCAGTAGGGGAAAGTTCTTGGGGCATCTCCTCACCCCTGCGGGGGTCGTGCCGAATCCGGATAAGGTCAAGGCTATCTTAGAGCTGGGGTCACCGTGGAATGCTAAGGAGGTCCAACGGCTGACCGGGAAGCTGGCAGGGTTGAGTAGGTTCCGCTCCCGGGCAGGGGAGAAGTGCTCCTCTTTCTTCAAAACATTGAGGGGTGGTCGAAAGTTCGAATGGACCGAGGAGTGAGAGGAGGCATTCCGGGCACTCAAGATGTAGTTGACTCAGGCTCCGCTGCTCCAAGGGCCGAAGGATGGGGAGGACCTGTTGTTATATCTCGGGATCGGGGCAGAGGCCTTGAGCTCCGTCCTAGTTCGTGAAGAGGGGAAGAAGCAGCTCCCCGTTTATTACATGAGCCGGGTCCTGAGGAAGGCCGAGCTCCGGTACCTGATTTTATAGAAGTTGGCCTTCGCCCTGATCATCTCAGCCCGAAGGCTGCGACCTTACTTCCAGGCACACTTGATTCGAGTAGTGACTGACCATCCTCTCCGCAACATCTTTGAGGGGGTGGAGCATTCAGGCAGGCTGGCCAAGTGGTCGGTGGAGTTGAGTGAGTTTGACGTCTCTTTCGTTCCACGGCTCTCGATCAAAGCTCAAGCAATGGCCGACTTCTTGGCTGACTATGTGATTGAAGTGGCAGAGGAAGAGCTCACCCGTCTGGCTCCTTGGAAGGTGAAGGTAGGTGGCGCCTCGGGGAGGCATTCCGTAGGAGTGTGGGTGATCTTGGAAAGCCCTCAGGGAACTAGAATTGAGCAGAAGGTGGTGGTGCACTTTCCCATCACCAACAATCAAGCCGAATACGAAGCTGTGATAGCAGGGCTACGCCTGGCCAGGGAGCTGGGGGTGTTGGACGTGGAGGTCCTCACCGACTTCATGGTGGTAGCTTCCCAGATCAACGGGGAGTTTGAGGGAAGGGAGCCTACCCTGCGATTGTACTTAGCCAAAGTGAAGGGGGTCATAGGCACTTTTCAAACCTTCTCCATCTGACATGTGCCCAGGGAAGAAAACGAACAGGTCGACCGACTAGCAAAGCATGGTCCCCGGGTGGGGGGTACCATCACCGACCTATTCTGCCCCTCCATCGAAGAGGGAGAGCTCATGGAGATTGATCAACAGACTTCATGGATGGACCCAGTTGTCACTTTCCTTTCCACGGGAGAGTATCCGGAGGGGGCAGATAAGAAGAAGCTAAGGCACAAGTTAGCATACTACCTCCTCTAGGACGGGCAGCTGTACCGGAAGACACTCTCGGGGATGCTGGCTCGTTGCGTGGTCGAGGGGGAGGTACAAAGAATCTTAGATGAAGTCCACTCCGGATAATGCGGGAGCCACTCCGGGAGTCGGACCTTGGAAGGAAGGATCGTCAGGAAGGGGTACTTCTGGCCCACCCTGGGCCATGATGCAATGGAGTTCGCAAGAAGGTGCCATAAGTGCCAGCTGTTTTCCCCCCTCCAGCTACAGCCGGCCCAACGACTCAAAAGTATCACGGCCCCCTGGCCCTTCGCCATTTGGGGAATGGATTTGGTTGGGCCGTTCCCCCAGGCCAGTGGGCAGAGGAGGTTCCTCCTAATAATGACCGATTACTTCTCCAAATGGTTGGAAGTGAAGGCGCTGGCCAAGGTGACCTCCCAGGTAATCAGGAACTTTGTTTGGGGTAGATCATCTGCCGCCATGGGCTGCCCCAAGCCATTGTCACGGACAATGGACCCCAGTTCGCCAGCGCCGATTTCACTAGCTTCTGCGAGCAGCTGGGAATCGACCTCAGGTTCGCCTCGGTCCATCACCCCAGGAGGAACGGGCAGGTGGAGGCCGCAAACAAGATCATCATCAACCTCCTCAAGAAGAAAGTGGAGAATTTGAAGGGGAGCTGGGTGGAGCAGCTCCCCGCTGTCCTATGGGCACTAAGAAACACCCCTAACACAGCTACAGGAGAGACTCCCTTCAAACTCTCTCATGGGTGCGAAGTAGTGCTCCCCGTGGAATTTGGAGTCCAAACACCTCGAGTTATTGTGGCCAAGGAAGGTAGGGAAGAATGGCAGGACGAGAATGAGGAAGAGCTGAGGCTCTCCCTTGACATGGTGGAGGAGCTGAGGGACCTCTCCGTCATCAGACAGGAAGAGGTGAAAAGGTGAATGGCCAAGTACTTTGACAAGCATGTCAGATTCAAGCAGTTCGTGGAAGGGGACTTGGTGCTAAAGAAGGTGGATGCAGCAGGGAGGTCGGCATCTGTAGGGAAGCTCAACCCCAGCTGGGAGGGACCTTTTATTGTAAAAGAGGCCTTAAAATCGGGAGGTTATCGACTCCAAAATGTAGAGGGTGAGACCTTGAGTCTCACCTGGAATGGTGACGACTTAAAGCATTTTTCCCCTGAAGCATGTATGTAATACTTTGATTATAATAAAATTCGTCGACACTTCAAGTACTGTCATAGCTAGATTGGATGGAGAAATGGAATGTGTTTGGACCCCGAGCAGATCCCGTTGTCAGGCTCTCACCTAGCTGGCAGGGCAGGAAGTCACTCGGTGTCATCCTTGGCCTCGAGCAGATCCCGCTGTCAGGCTCTCAACTAGCTGGCAAGGCTGAAGTCACTCGATGGTATTGATAGTGGACCCCGAATAGATCCCGCTGTCAGGTTCTCACCTAGCTGGTAGGGCAGGAAGTCACTCGGTGTCATCCTTGGCCTCGAGCAGATCCCGTTGTCAGGCTCTCACCTAGCTGGCAGGGCTGGAAGTCACTCGATGGTATTGATAGTGGACCCTGAGAAGATCCCGCTGTCAGTCTCTCACCTAGCTGGCAGGGCAAGAAGTCACTCGGTGTCATCCTTGGCCTCGAGCAGATCCCGCTATCAGGCTCTCACCTAGCTGGCAGGGCTGGAAGTCACTCGATGGTATTGATAGTAGACTCCGAGCAGATCCTGCTGTCAGGCTCTCACCTAGCTGGCAGGGCAGGAAGTCACTCGGTGTCATCCTTGGCCTCGAGCAGATCCCGCTGTCAGGCTCTCACCTAGCTGGCATGGCTGGAAGTCACTCGATGGTATTGATAGTGGACCCCGAGTAGATCCTGCTGTCAGGCTCTCACCTAGCTGGCAGGGCAGGAAGTCACTCGGTGTCATCCTTGGCCTCGAGCAGATCCCGCTGTCAGGCTCTCACCTAGCTGGCAGTGCTGGAAGTCACTCGATGGTATTGATAGTGGACCCCGAGCAGATCCCGCTGTCAGGCTCTCACCTAGCTGGCAGGGCAGTAAGTCACTCGGTGTCATCCTTGTCCTCGAGCAGATCCCGCTGTCAGGCTCTCACCTAGCAGGCATGGCTGGAAGTCACTCGATGGTATTGATAGTGGACCCCGAGCAGATCCCGCTGTCAGGCCCTCACCTAGCTGGCAGGGGCTGGAAGTCACTCGGTGGAATCAGCCTTGGAATCGCCAGGTAAAGACCGAGAAGTTTTGAAGACAAAGTAATAAGGGGGAAGAGGCTTGAAACTCGCCCAACCTAGCTCGGCATCGGCAAAGGGATTTTGCATAGGCGAGCTTGGAACTCGCCCAACCTAACTCGGCATCGGCAAAGCGATTTTGCATAGGCGAGCTTGGACTCGCCCAACCCAGCTCGACACTGGCAATAGAGTGGCAAGCCAGATCTCAGGACCCCGCTGAAGGAAGGCGAGCCAGGCCAGGGTACTTCACCCCTTCGTCTATTTTACTTAGAATTTTTCTGAGTTCAACCTGGTTGGCTCATGGGCGAGATAAGGTGGCATGACAGGAGCGAAGAGCAGCCCGCTCGTGAATCGTCTGAATCTCGGCAGGCGCTCAAAACGTACCCACTCGCGGGCACGTATTCATGACTATCCTACTCGCAGTACCTATCTACGCGAGGTCGCCTGGTGAAGTACTCGCAGATGTACAAAACACGGCAAAATAGCACGAAAATTATGTGGCACGGGTACGAACAAAAACTTTTCTTTCATTAAATAAGAGGTGTTTACAAAACGTTTACAGTGGCTCGCTTCGGCGAGTAAACAAAAAAAGAAGAGTACACACATTCAGGCCTCGCCACCCCCCCCCCCCCCCCACCACCGCCCCCCAGCGTACTGGTCCTCGCCTCCACCCGACTGGTCCGGGAAGCCCTTCCCGAACATCACATCCAAGCTGTCCTCTTTTTCGCTGGGCGGCGTCGCCGGGAACAGGCTCGGCATCAGATCCCGGGCCGACATCTCCTCACATCCCTCCACCAGCACCCCCGTGTCCTTCATCATTTGGAGGGTGCACTCAGCAGCTTGGATGGAGTTGATTCGCAGCATCTCAGCGAGATCGGCCTCGCCAAAGATCCGCGGGATCTTGTAGGGGAGGGTAGGGTCGATGTCGTGGGGCGGGAAGAAGATCTCCGTCTGGCGGCGGACCTCGCGGACGAGGTGATGATTCTCCTCCTTCAGCTTCGTGTTTGCGCCCTCCAGCTCGGCAAGGTGGGCACACAGCTGGCTGATATCCTCCCCCTTCTCGGCATTGCGAGCCTAAAGCTCCCCTGCGGCCTTGGCGTCCTGGTAAAGAAAATTCGGCTTAGTATCAGCGCAGAATGTTCTAAGTAAAAGAGAAGAGTAGTGCTTGACACTTACCAGCCTGCCGGTGGCTTGGGCGAGTCGACCCTCCGCGATGCAGAGCCACCTCGCTTGATCAGTGACCTTATCCTTGGCAATGTCGCGAGCTTGCACATCTTTTTGGAGTTGGTTGCTGAGGGCGAAGCTGCAGTGGGTCAGCATGTGGTGCAGCTCCATGGTCCGCAGGTGGGCCTGCAGGCCCTCATGGCCGAGCTGCCGGAGGGTCATATTCTTGTAGGCCTCGACATCCTCACGGCCGTAGAGGTCGAAGCCAAGGGCATAAGCATGACCCGTAGCGGGCTCGCGGTCATGCCAGGACAGATACAAGGTGGAGATAGAGACCCCATGGGCCAGCTCATCCCACTGCAGCATGGGCTCGCCCGCTGAGTCCTTCCACCGCCCCTCGAAATTGAAGAGGGGATGTTGCTTCGGCGACGCGCGCTCGCGGGCCGCCCTCTTCGCCGATGGAGGAGGGGAGATCGCCGCCACGGAAGAAGGGCCCTCCCCGCCTTTCCGGCCCTTGCTGGTAATCTCCTTCAGCGGGCTTTCCGGCGACGCGTCAGGAGGGGTCTCCGACGAGCTGATGTGCTTGGGGCTGGCTTGATGTTGTTGTTGTTGTTACCCCCGCGGAGCCAGCAGGGCTCTCCTCATCTTCTTTGGCAGCCGCTGACTGTGTGGCGGGTTCGACCCCGCGTCCTCAGGTCGCCTCTTGCTGGAGGAGGGTTGGTAGATGGCCGCCTCGTCTCGGCAGGCAGCCGCCGCTGCCCTCTCGCGAGCAAGAGGGTCGGTATGAAGCCCCGAATCCGTGAACGGTGGGTTCAAGGGGATTATCTGCTCCCCTACAAGGAAAATACTGAAAAAATTAGAAGTGATTCAGCAACAATGTGGAGAGCTCGGTCGTCGGGTGAGCTCGGCAAGAAAAGAAGAGAATGATACCTTCGTCGGGCAGAACAGGGGGAAGCACGTCGAGGCCCCTCCTCAGGAAGGCGACCTCGAAGTCTTTGTGGAGGAAGTACCTGTGGAGCTCGGCATCATTACCGGACACGGCCGGCGGGCGGTATACCTCTTCGCCCTTCTGCTGGGGCGAGTAGGGGATGTTGCCGAGATCGCCCTTGATGTAGGTGATCTTGGTCATCCAGGTGTGGTGCTTGTTCGCGATCTCGCGAACCTTGATCAGCGAGCCGCCAAAGTAGGCGACCCCACCCGGCGTCGCCTTGTAGGAGAACAGTTTCCTGAACACTGTCAGGTTAAACTCGATCCTCTCCCGCCAGAGGTAGCTCGCGAACGCCACCATCATCGCGACGGCGTTGGAGTTCAACTGGGCGGGTACCGCGTCGTAGTATTTCAGGATTTGTCGTATCTCCGGCCAGAGGGGGAGGCGTAACCCCACCTCGAAATGCGAGATGGGGTAGGCGAGCTCGTCCTCATAGAAAGTGTTGATGGCCTCCCCCTGCCTCGGCCTGCGCGCCTCGAAGCCCCGCGGCACACGCTCCGCCACAAACTCCGCGAGCTCCTCCTCGCAGGTGTGCCCTTCAAAAAATTAATAATCAGTAAAGTGTTGCGCGCACTTGGAACGGTCGTCGGCATCAGGATTTGTCTTGCCCATGTTCACAGAAGAGAAAGCAGGGCGCGAGCAGAGAGAGAAAAAAGCGCAGGAAGAGGGAAAGAAATCAATAAAGGCACAGTACGGGGTTGGTGGGGGGGGGGGGGGCTATTTATAGGAAAAGAAATTTGGGGCAGGCCATCCCATCGACTCAGCTCACCGCCCCAGCTCGCCCCCAAGCTTGGCACCCCAGCTCATCACCCCAGCTCGCCGACTTTCGGCACGTCCCAATCAAGGCTAAGTCAAACATTGCAGTATATTATTTGAATGACATGTTCAAGAATATTCTAAAAACTACTTATTACAGCTTATTGCAGAAATCAAGTTCAGTAATAAAAAGCGGGGCGCGCGAGCAGGGGGAGCATCAGGATGCGAGTACCGGTCGGTTCGGCAAAGGAGCCGCCCTCTTACCTACCCCGGCCTCGCGACCCCCGCCCCCCAGGCTGCCGCGTGCGGAGCAGCTCATGGATCCTTCCTGAATTCCTCTGCGCCACCGAGAGGCCATCGTCTATCTCGTCCAAAAGCTGGGAGGGGGACATCAGCTCGCCAGCCTGGCCGCTTCGCACCTTGTCGACGAGACGCGCGTAGTAACATTGGAGCGTCGCGTTGACCCCCTGCACCTCGCGCAGCCCGCACACCAGCTTCTTGAGGAGCTTGACCTCCCTCTTGGTCAGCTCGCCTTGATCCACCTCAGGACTCAGGTAAGAGTCCAGTGAGCTTGGGGAAGGGAGGGGAGAGTAGTGGGTTGCCAGCGAAGATTCCTCGGCATCAGATTGGCTGGTGAGAGCTGTGAAGACAAGCATCAGCAAGAAGGGAAACGCAGGAAAAACTCTTGGGGCAAAAATCCAGGCAAGACTAACCTGACGAGCTCGGCAGCTCGAAGGAGATGCGGGGAGGGATGAATCTCAAATCCTTCCTGCGACCTAGGCCGTGAGCCCCCGGCGAGAGGAGCTCGAATCTCGGGGTGGGGATGGTACACAGACCTGCCCTCGCAGCCGCGTCAGTTTGCCAAGGAGAGGGGGCGCATCGGCGAGCTCGGCCTCTGCGAGCTCACTGGCAGGATCCCAAAGAGAAGAGGCGGGTCCTGGGGACGGTCATCCTGTGCCATGAACCGCAAGCCCGCGGGAGTCGTCTTGCCTCGCGGTATGGGCGCTCGCGGCGTGACACCCCCCGTGTTGTCAGGTTGGCCATCCGGGTCGTCGCCGACTACGGCAAACTCTCTATCCATCTCAAGAATTGTCCGGGTGGAAGAACCGGTCTCGCGCTCCAGGGTGGCCCTCAGGTTGTGGTAAATAGGCTCGGCCGCCTGAGGGAATGGCTTCGACCTCTTGGAGATGTGCTCAGCAGAATCAATTTGAGAAACTTTGATAGGAACCGCCGTCAGGGCAGCTACGCGAGCTGCGGAAGCCTGGCGAGCTCGTTCTAAGCACTCTTGGATCTCCTTGGGAAGTGGCATCTTGGCAGGGTTAGAGCAAAAGGAATGGCAAGAGTCAGGCAGGAGAGCAGGTGCACATATATAACCGCAGGTGGACCCCACCGAAAGATTCCCTCCAACTCGCCAACCCGCGCTCGCCGCACACTTGGGGTCGGATGTTTCTTTCCGAGCTTTGCCAAGCTCAAAAAGAGCGGGGATTGTGTACAACCCCGTGTCCGGCGAGCAAGGCCGCCAGGAGCCAGGCAGATCAGGCTAAGGGGAGTGGGCGAGCTCGGCAGTGGGGAAGCCGAGCCCGAGCTCGGCATTCGTAGACCAAAGAGTAGCCATCGTCGACCTCGAGCTCGGCATCCGCCGAGCTGGCCCAGGACAACTGATGCCGACCAAGGGATGGGTGTGCTCGTCGTCCTACCTCGCGCTCTCGCAACAGAGCTCGGCAATAGTAGGCAAGCAGGACCTTCCGAGGTGATCAAGCCCCCCCCCCCCCCCAGCTCGCCTGGATGAACGAGGTACTTTTTACTGTTTTGCCCCCGCTGTCCTGCCCATAGCCTTTCAAAACAGCGGAGTTTGGCTGTTGGCAGACCCAAACAAGGGTTTTCTGGTAATTTCAGGTCAGTTCTTTTGGTTATTGGCAGTTTAGATTTCAAAAACTATAAATAGGACCCAAGGGGTACCCCAGAAAGCAGGCTTCCTGTGCTTTCCTGCTCCAGTTGTCAAGTACTTTCTGAGGGTACCTTAGCTCGGCCTCTGGATAAGGAGGGAAAGCGCTCTGAGATCTTCCGGGTGTGTGGTGGGACCTCCCCACCGAGCCCTTGGGTCGGCCTTTCCTTGTTTTCTGTTGTTTTGCTTGGGGGAGTAAAGTAGGCGCGAGACCACCCCTTCCCCAAGGGCGAACTCCACAGGAGACCGAGAAATCGGTTTCAACACTCTCCACACATGACTTGCACATCACGGGCTAGCCAGCCGACCACAGAGACAAAGTCACGCCTTAGCACATCACAATCAATAGCCTTTTCTGCCCTAACACAGCATCCATTCTCACATGAAAATAAGGGGGGAATAAACGGCATCTTACTGCAAATGGATTTCTAGCAAAATTCTTAAGGCTTGTTATGCAACATCACCGAGTCGGACTAACGGTCGCGACTACGACTTCACCCACAATGCCTAATCCACTAGCAAAGCAGATTTCTAATGCAACATCATGTCGGGTAAGGACACAATCAACCCGGTATCTCCTCTTGAACCATGGTAACCCGAACAACTCTCATTTGAGAGATCTGGTACCTAAATGCTTGAAAGATAGCAAGATTAAAAATGGATGTCATGCATGCATCCTAAAGACTGAAAGGAGAAGTGTTGTTACCTTACGTTTCCTATTACTAGCTATGGAAAACTCAATTTGCATGGATGAAAGGGTGTGCCTTCAAGTCCTCTCCATAGATCCAGCCTTTGATCGACGATCGGAGCCCCGAAGCTTCAATAATGGAGGAAGATTCTCTTCCGCTTCCTCCAAACCCTCTCTCCCCAAAACCCTTACTCCAACTTTCAAATGTGAAACAAAGGGGGGAAAGAGTGTTTCAGCCCTACTTAGGCCTATTGTACAGAGTGTTCTGGGCCATTAGATTAAAATTGAAGCGAAATCGGACATTCATAAAACAGATATACGGAATTGCTTCCGTCCGCTACCGTCGGGCGGTAACCACCTACCGCGCCACAGTAACTTCCCGAGCCCTCAGCCAAAAAATAAAACTGCACTACCGCCAGCAGTAGAAATATTGATGCACACTATCTCACTTAGCCCTTTTGTCTTAATGCAAGGAGGCTTACGCCAAATGGTAACTAGCTAACGTCACGCGCTAGCTCTCGACGCACTCAATTCCTCCCAATCAACGCCTCCACTCAATGCCTACTACTCAGCGCACTCAATGCCACGCTACTGCCTGGCAGTAGCTATCTAACACCACATGCTAGCTTCCAGAGACTCAAGTACAGAAACCGGGGTGTTACATAAGGATGACCTGGAGGTAATTTTTGGTGACTCTAACTGTCGTTAAAACAAAGGTTATAGTATGATTAGAATTGGAGAAATCTCTTTTTCTAAAGTAGCGTATGATGAAAGTCTTCAACATAATCTCATTATTATTAGTCAGATTTGCGATGGTGAATACAAAGTAGTATTTGCCAACAACTATGCCAAATAGTCAACTCTAAGTAAGATGTAATAGTTTTATCTAGCTATAAAAAAGGCAATATATCTGGGGTTGACTTTAGCTCCAATTAAAAGAAGATCTGTCTATTCAATTCAGACATTGACAAAAATGATATTTGGTATAGGAGGATTGGTTATTTGAGTAATAAGACCATAGTTAAGCTAGTTAAAAATAATCTAGTTAGAGGCTCACCAAAAGATAAGTATAAAAAATAAACCCTTGTAGAGCTAATCAAATGTGAAACAAACCAAGTCATCATTCAAACTAATTGGTAAGAATGATTCACCTAGAAGCCTTTACCTATTCCACATTGACCTATTTGTTCCACTATCCACTCAGAGCTTAGGAGGAAAATCATTTACTTTAGTTATAGTAGATGATTTTTCTAAATTCACTTGGGTATTTTTTCATAGAGCTAAATCTGATACCTTCAAGATCCTCTCAAGATTTATTAGACGGTTTCAATCTGAATTCAGCACTTAAGTTGTTATAATCAGAAGTAATTATGGCAAAGAGTTTAAAAATCAATAAAGTTGTAGATTTTATGATAATAAAGGGATAGGACAAAGCTTATCAGCCCCTAGAACTTCCCAACAAAATTGGGTAGCTAAAAGAAAAAAAAATAGAACTCTAATTGAATCAGGAAGGACATTACTGGCTAAGTCAAACTTTCTTAAGTCCTTTTGGGCTGAAGCAAAACACTACCTACTATGTTATGAATAGAATTCTTATCCACAAGGCTAAGTTAAAGACTCCTTATGAGCTTCTAAAGGGAAACACACCTATAGTTTCATACTTTAGGATATTTGGCTGCACTTATTTTATCTTAAATAACGGGAAGAGATATTTTACTATATTTGACAAGAAAACGGATAATAGCATCTTCTTAGGATATTCATCATAAAATAAGGCATATAGATTTTATAATAAAAGGACTCTCAAAATAGAAGATCTTATACGTGTAGTATTTAATGAGGCTACCATATCTTCCAAGGGGAAGCAAACTTCCACCAATAACATTTTGTAGGAAGAAGATCCTCTATTGAAGTTATTAATAACACAACATAAGACAATCTTCAAATCCAAGTACGAGAGGCTGAACCTAACAATGTTGATAAAGAAGAAGCTCGTAGAGAGATTACTCCCATAATTGGTACGCTAGAATAAATCTTGAGAGAACCAATCTCAAGGATCACCCCCAATCTCAAGTGATAGACGACTTGACTCTTGGAGTTACAACCAAGAACCAACTATTAACTAAGGTTATGTTATAGTACTTCCTCTCCCAATATGAACCTAAAAAGTTTGAGGAAGCACACAAGGATCCCCACTAAATTGTTACCATGCAAGAAAAGCTAGCTCAGTTTGAAAGAAACGAGGTCTAGGCTCTAGTTAATAACATATAAATTAACCAGTGACATGAATACATGGGTATATAGAAATAAGTTTAATTCCAGTGGATTCATTGTTAGGAATAAATCCAGATATCTTGAGGATATGGAAAGAAGATAGAATAAACTACAACCAGACCTTTGCACCAGTTGCTAGACTAGAGGCAATCAAGGTATTCCTTGACAATGCTGCCTATAAAAAGATGAAAGTATATAAGATATGGATGTCAAGAATATTGTCCTTAATGGCACTCTCTAAGAAGAGGTTTATATGGAACAACCTCTAGGTTTGGTCAAACCAAGTTTTCCTTCTTATGTTTTAAAATTAAATAAATCACTATATTGTCTAAAGCAAGATCCAAGATCTTGGTATATGACCTTATCCACATTCCTTCTAGATTACTTACTTGAAAGAGGAAAGGTAGATAAAATACTATTCATAAGAACACAAACAATGATTACTAATAGTATAATTTATGTGGATGACATTATATTTTCCTTAATAAATCAAATTCTTTGCAAAAAGTTTGTTGACCTAATATAGTCTAGATTTGAAATGAGTAGCATATGAGAGTTATCATTTTTCCTTAGTATACAAGTAACAAAGTGATCAAGACATTTTCATATCCTAATCTAAATACACTAAAGAACTTATTTAAAAATTTTCATGGAAAGTGCCTCCACCATGAAAACTCCCATGGCTACCAATAATGTGATTGATAGAGATGAGTCAGGTCAATCCATTAACTAGAAGACTTATAGAGCAATCATTGGCTCTCTTCTCTATCTTATATCCAGCAGTCCAAACATAATGTTTATCACATATGTCCATAATAGATTCTCGGTAGGCCCTAAAGAATCACATTTGGGATTTTTAAAAGAATTCAAATATATATAAAGGGTACACCTGAACTTGGCTTATGGAACCCAACAAAATCTGAATTTTAGTTGTTGGCTATTTAGATGCAAATTATGATGGATGTAGGCTAGATAGGAAGAGCACCTCCTAAACTTATCAATTCTTGGGTGCTAGACTGATTTCTTAGTTCAGAAAGGAGCAAACTTTACACTATCTTCTTCTGCTAAAGTTGAGTATAAAGTAGTTGGATGCTATTGCTCATAGATATTGTGGATGCAAAATCAAATAATTGATTATAATTTTTCTATAAAAACTTCACAATCTTTTATTATAACTCTAGTGTAATCTCAATTGCATGTATAGTATAACCAAACAAAGAAATTAGGCACCACTTCCTCAGGTACATTGTTGAAAAGGGGAAAATATCCATTGAATATGTGTTCACTGAAGATCAAAAGACTGATATCATCACAAAGCCCCTTGATGAAGTTAAGCATATGTACTTCATCAATGCATTAAGAATGCTCGATAGTGCATAATGAAACATATTATAATATATGCAAAGTATATAATAAAAATGATTGTTGGGGAAAACATCGAACTTATAATTTTAAGTTTATATTTGACATGACATCAAATACAAATTAACGTAACATTGCTTAGTCAATGTAATGTCGAGAGCAAAAATAATTAAGAGTATGAACTTATTCGATGTAATGTCTATTTTAATCGACGTATACATTGACAAAATGTCTGATAAGGTATACTCAAAGTTACGTAGAATACAGGTCAACACAACGTTGGCTTTATCAGCACATATAAAAATCTTGTATTGATCAATTTTGGCGTGTTACGTCAACTCTTTCCTAAAATATGCCTCCTTGTGCCCCAACTTTTGACATATCATCTACTAATAATAGGCTTCTGTTATATTTATTACTCTTTCAAACTCTTTATCTTCCCGCTTTCTTCTTTCTTGTCTTTGTTCTCTTTCATATTTGTTGAGTGATTTTGCAGGTATATCAATATCGCCAAATAATACTTCTGGATTTAGTGTGGACTTAGAATATTTCAGTATTATTGCAAATATATTCAAGGGGATACTTAACCTCTTCAGTAATCATGGTCTCAACAAATTAATATCCACCATGTGCAAAATCTATGAAGTTGAGTTGATAGAGTTTGTATCACATGTGCAATTTGAAGGGGATGGGGAAATGAAAGGTTGTACAACTGGGATAGAAGTTTGGATAATATATAAGACTATTTAAAGAACATTTGATCTACTGACAGGAGAAGCAGATGTAGTGCTATGGGATAGTAAAATTAAAAGGGTGTTGAAAATCATGAACTTCTCAAAGGACAAGTCAATCCATCTGAAAAAAATGACTTCTCCGAAGAGTACAGATTCTTAGCTGATATTGTGGTGAAAATACTATTGTGCAACAGTTTTGCACATGATGTCATTCCCAAGATACGGTTGCATATCATGGGAGTGATGGTACTTGAAAAGCAAATAAACTGGGGGAAAATGTCTTCTAAAGTTGATCTCACACAAGTGTGGATAGAAGAATAATGCATATATGATAATTATATGCCAGATATTGAATCATAACTACCCCAGCCTATGCTGATCAATGGGAGTGTCCAAACCCCATGGAAAGAGACTAACAATAGCTTTGTTCTCCAAGTGGAAAAAGCAAATCATTAAGTCTGGGTTGCAAAAAGAATTGTCTCCTCCACCCTCTCCACAGCATGATGATCTTTCATTTAACATTCTAGAAAAACCAACCTACCAACTCAAACAACTACCACCATACCTATCTTACCATCATCATCATCATCCATTCCTCTAGATTCCACCACTCTCCACGTAGTAGAACTATGCTCCTCAACATACCGCATAAATAACTCCATGTTCTCCTAGAATTAATTCACCAACTTTTTCAGCCTCTTCTTCTTTCAATATAGACTCCACCATTCTCCAGGTAGTATAGCTAGCCACTAACTCTCTCACCAATCTGATGAGTGAGCATGACTCAAAGTTCCAATCTATCTTTGATCACATGCAACCACAGAATGATGGGGTCGCTGCCTCTGTAAAATATATACAGTAAAGGCTTTCTTCCTCCCCTTGTGACAAGGTCTTTCTTAACCTCACTTGCACTTGAGGTTCAGAAGAGGGAGATGCTGGAAGGAAGGCTAGGATATAAAGGTCTCCATTGCTTTACAAGGGCTAGATCAAGATAAAATTGATGGAAATGAATATGCCCTAAATGAGATAATGTTGAAGTGGATCAATATCTATATACAACTTAGGGTCAGCGTGAAAAGAATAGAACAATTCATGATGCTGAATAGATCAAGTAGACTAATGGTGTTGAACAGATCAATTCATTAGCTCAGGGGGGAGTATAAAGTGCTTAAATATACAATATTGATTACTGTTAAAGAGGAGGCAAAAGTGGTTGTACCCATTCAGGGAGAAGCTTAAGATACAATTATAGCTACTCAAAAGATTTCTAAATTTGCTCGAGCAAGCTTCAAGAAAAGGATAAGGATGATCACCCACTAGTGACTCACAACAAGAATATAATAGATGTATAAGAAAAATAGGACGATTTTGCATAATGCCAACTAGAAGGTAATATCCTGGGTAGGTTTAATATTAAAGTGAAAGTTTTGATTTCAAGAACAACTAATCACCTATAGGGGGTGAATTGGTCCAATTCCAAAAACTTAGGCAACTAATCGATTAAAAACATAGCACAACAATCAATACCAGCACAGCATAGTACATAGAATTTATAGTGGTTCCTCAATTATTGGGTACATCCACTTTACCCCTACGCCTATCTAGTAGTATTCTAGATTCGGCCAAACTTCCTTCTATCTTTCTCAGATTCTCAGATCTTACAGCTCAGAGTCTAATTGTCTCCTACAATATAGGAATAAGCTCTAACACTCAGATCACCAAGATCCTACAACTCAAGTCCTTCCAAGAACTCTACCTCAGAGTGACTCCACACTCCTACAGCTCAGGCAATCCTGCCCTACCTCAGTGTGAATCCACACACCTACAACTCAGGCAACTCCTGCCCTACCTCAACCTTTATAACACAAGCTTACAACTCAGGCCTTAGCCTTACCAATCAGATTCAGAATGAATCTTATAGTAAATATAAATGATGATGAATTACAGACACCAGAGAAAATTCTCTGTGCCTGTATACTTAGACTGAGCAGATATCATCCCTAACTTCTTCAAAGCAATAAGATAACACAGAGATCTTGAAATGATGCCCGATTTGTTCTAGAATCAACTAGCAAATTAATATGCTTCTTCTTCTTCTAGAATATCTCATGATCTGGACTGAGCAGATTTCAGCCCTTCATTCATCATTGATCCAGCAAATTGATCTTCAGATTCTAGCTCGGCTTGGATCGAGAAGATAACTTCAGCTAGGGCATGCCGAGGCTGATTCATCTCTCTCAAAGGTTTACTCTGAACCTGCTGGAGTGGATGTTGATTCCACCATCAAACTCAGAAGACCTTCAGATTTGATCTTGAAGTTCTTGGCTCCTGCAACAATAGCGGATGAAGACGACGAACTCCACTTCTTATTTTTAATCAGAGATTAATCCAATTAATTCCTTCTTCATTCTTCAGATCTCTTCTGCTATTTATAATCCCGTCATATTGGCTAGATGATCGACACATGTCTCCGTTTTAATGGTGGTTAAAACCTCAGCTCTATTAACATGAGATCCATTGTAGACTGACGGTGAGGTTAATGTCGATTTGCATCGAATCTAAACTTTGTTGACTTGTTGACTTTGCTGAGTCAGCATCATTTTGGACTTATCCAAAATCAACAACTTTTCTGAAATCATGCATTCAACGAACTTCATGATTAGCTCGGCGAAATTTGAACTCAGCTCCATGAAACAGTGAAGCCGAGATCAACGAATTCCCTTAGCTCAGTTCTTTCTTCAGGTGAAGGCCAAGGTAGACGAACTTTGAGCTCAGCTCGATGAAATCTGAGCTCCGCTTGACGAACCAGTGAAGCTGAGATCGACGAATTCCCTCAGCCCAGTTCTTTCTTCAGGTGAAGACTGAGTTTGACGAATTCTCTAGACTCTGGTCGACAAAATCTGAACTCCGTTCTACGATTCTGATAGCTGAGTCCTTCTTATAGGTAAATGATGTGATCGACGAACTCTGAACTCCGTTTGATGACAGCTAAGCTCAGCTCGACGAATGGTAGACTCGGCGATTCTAGACTTAAAAATTTCTTCATCTTTACATGATGGCGTTGAGAGCGTTGAGTGTAAATCTCTCATTCAACGCTTTTTCCCTTAGTCATATTCTTCAGCTTTCTTCCTGATGGCATTGAGAGTGTTGACTGTATATCCCTCACTCAATGTTTTTCCCCTTAGCCGTATTCTTCAGCTTTCTTCCTGATGGCGTTGACAGACTCAACATAGCGTTGAGTTATGAATCTTCACTCAACGCTTTTGGACTTAGTTGATTTTCTGGATTCTTCACAGTAAGGCTATGACATGATAACCTTGACTCAACACTTCTAGCTGTATGGAGTTGAGTGAGTTGAGCTCACTCAACGCTTCTGGACTTAGCTGATTTTATCAGGCTTTGTTACAGTGATCTCAGCGCTTTCTTCTCAGCGGTCTCTGCTGTCTCAGCGCTTTTTTCCTTAGTCAACTTTTTTGGCTATCTCAGAGCTTTCTTCTTAGCGATCTCAACTGTCTCAGCATTTTTTGTTGAATGGTATTGAGTGAGCTTGCCTCACTCAACACTTTTGGACTTAGGTAATTTTCCTGCCTGCCTTCTCTCAATGCTATTAGCTGGATGGCATTAAGTGATCTTGCCTCACTCAACGCTTTTGGACTTAGGTAATTTTCTGAGTTTCCAGCTCCACCTTGAGTACACCTGTCATTGTCTCTTAAACTAGTTGTCCAATCATTTTGACAAAGACTAACTTGTATGCATGAACTTAACCATACATTAAATACAACTATGTATATCTCATTGACATGTTTGACATCATCAAATCAGGTCCATTGGGATCAATGAACCCAACAATCTCCCCCTATTTGAAGATGTCAAAACCACTGATCAAGCATGTCAAAACTACTGATCAAGTTTCTTTAGTCAACGTGATACACATTATATAGGCAATAAAAGCATATACATATTAAATTCAGTGAAAAGAATTTTACCTACTCCCCCTGGATTTCTGCAAGGAAAGTTACACCTTAGAGGATTACCTCTTAGCTTGATCTCCCCATGAGTTTCTCCCTCTGTGTTTCTGCCATGAAGGAGCTTGATCCTTTCTGATAGTAATCTTTTATCTCTCTCCCTTGAGCTTGAATAACCAAAGGTAAACATGACCTCCATCTCTCCCCCTTTTTACTTCTTCAGATAGTCAGGAAGGAGCATTGGGTCTTTTTCTCCAATTGTGTTCTCCCACTAGCTGATATAAATGTAGCCAGGATTGCAGCTGCCAACATGCCCCTTATACAGGGCTGACTTGTATAACACACTTGAAAGTCTCTAGTCCTGCAGTTGTTGATACCACTTGATAACAAACATCTTCTCTCATCTTCCTTTCAACAAGGTCTGCAGAACCTGCAAAAAATAACAAACATGTAACAAGCATAATACCTTAGGGAGTACCTGAAGCTATTATAAGTTCAACATACCTAAACCAATTTTGAAGGTGTTGAACTTGGCTTCATTTAGAGACTTAGTGAAGATATCTGTCACTTGCCTGTCAGTGGAGACAAACTCTAGGCAAATGTCTTCTCTCTCAGCATGCTCCCTAATAAAATGATACTTAATTTCTACATGCTTAGTCCTGTTATGTGAAACAAGATTCATAGCAATAGAAATTGCACTAGTAGAATCACAATATAGAGGTGTTGGGTATTGCATCCACAATAACCCAGATTTGTATAAAGTCACCCTTGAACTAAGATGAATTAAGTTTGTATTTGATGCACTTTTTAGTTGAGTGTTTACAGGATACAATAGCCAAGTGTAGACCAATGTCAGTCTACAATGTGTCACAAAACACAGGACCATACAATGTAATCCCTCATTGTGTGATCCATGGTGTTGACTCATGTGTAGCCTCTCTATTGGGACACACTTTCTTTTCAAGCACTAAGGGCATGGGAGAAAAGTTGGATGCTAATTATAAGGAAGAAATCATGTTTTCAGATCTTCAGAAAATTCTCTAAGTGTTTTTCTCGAGTATTATGTTTTGTACTCGAGAAGGACTAAAGAATGTTCTCGAGTAAGACTTGTCTTGATTTCGAGTTGCAGAAGCAGTTCTCGAGAAAGCTTAATGTTGTTCTCGAGAAGGCCTTCTGTACACGAGTACTTCATGACACTTCTTCTCGAGTTACATCTTTTCCTTACAAAATTTTTCAAAGTCTTTTTCTCGAGAAGACTAAGTTTATTCTCGAGAAGACTATGCTTAATTCTCGAGATGCAGAACAGTTTTCTTGAGAACTCGACTATTTTTCTCGAGAGCCATACAACTATTCTCGAGAACACTTATTTGTTATCGAATGCCAAACTGATCCTTCTCGAGAACTAAAATTCATTTTTCTCGATTACTTCTTTTATTTCTCGAGACTGTTGATTTCCACCTCCACATTTTTTCTAAGTCTCTTTCTCGAGATCTTCATTATTGTTCTCGAGAACAAAAGTTATTTTTCTCGAGACCTTTATTATTGTTCTTGAGAACAGAATTTATTTTTCTCGAGTACAATCCTTCTTATTGAAAACTGTTGTACTGTTTCTGAAAATTTTCTTAAGTCCACTCAGAGAGATTTTCAAATGTGATTAGCACATGATTGGTCCACGTGGCTATCATTTATTATGATTATTACTGTTAGGTAAGTCCTATATAAGGACTCATCATAATCGACCAACCCTAGAAGAAGCCTAAGAAGAAATTCTAAGATTTTGAATCGAAAATTCACTTTCTAAATTGAGAGCCGCCGCCGTTGTTCATCGTCATTCTTGCCGATACGCTTTCGATCCAGAGATTCAAAGCAAGAGATCCAAGGATCAAGTTATTCTATAATCGATAGATTCTCTCCTTGATCTTATTGAGTCCAAAATCTTCAGATCCAGAGATCTAGCCGAGTCTTCTTCAAAATTATTCTCACAGAGCCTCAAAGTTCAAGGAAGAAGAAAGGCTGAAGTTTTCAGATCTGAGAAATTACAGTTTGTACTTCTTTACATTCATTTTATTATTGTAGGAGATTCTTCTCCGAGTGTAGGAGCTTTGTTCTCTGAGTTGATTGTAGGACGTTTTCTCTTCCGAGTGTAGATCCTATTTTTGGGATCGAGTTGTAGGAACTTTGTTCTGAGTGGTAGGATTGTTTTCAATCCGAGATTAGTGGAGTAGCTGAGTCTAGTACATTGCTAGATCGATGAGGTGGCAAGTGGATGTACCCAAGATTGGGGAACCACTATAACTCTTGGTGTCGTCTGTGAATCCTTGGTTATTTTTTTGTGCATCGCTCGCTAAATTTTTATTCCGCAAAAAGAACGCACAACTCACCTATTCACCCCCCTCTAGATGATTTAGGTTGACAACTTAAACTTTTTCAATTGGTATCAGAGGCAGGTTGTTCACAAAAAGGTTAACACCTTGAACAGATCTGGCCCAAGTTGTCTTTTGAGTTATACAAGCATGGACAAAGCCAAGGATTTTGCCAAGCTTTTGTTGTGCACAAAGACCAACTTTCTCATGTGGAAAGAAAGGATTAAATATTTCATGGAAGTTGTGGATCCAAGGATCTTCATGATTGTTGAAGAAGGTCCTTATATTCCTATGACTGTCTCCATTATTGATCCTACCAAGAAAGTTCCTAAGAAGTTAATGGATCTTGATAAGGATGAGATTGCACTTCTCTCTTTAGACAAGAAAGCCAAAAATTTCATCGCAAGTGCAGTCGAAGATTCTATGCTGCAGAATCTGATTCACTGCCAATCCGCCAAGGAAATGTGGCAGTCTCTTATCATCTTGATGGAAGGCACTGAAGAGGTTAGGGATGACAGAAGATCCCTACTGAATCAAAAATATGAAGCATTCCGACAAGCTCCCAAGGATTCAATTGCAGAAACTTTTGAAAGCTTCTTCAAGATTGTTAACGGCCTAAGAGTATATGGCTGGGTCTTCACTAATGGAGAGTTGAATGATAAGTTTCTGAGGTCCCTAACTAATGAATGGGATAATAAAGTCTGGGCAATTAGGGAGTTTGGTAAGCTGGCAGAGACTGACCCTCAAAATCTCTTCAGAAAGCTTATTTCCTACGAGCTGCAAATCAATTCAAGAAAAACTGAAGAAGAGAAGAGTCGGTGGTCATCCAAGGAGAATTGTGTTGCACTGAAGGCAGACAGCTCAAGGAAAGCCAAAGCTACATCACCTACTCCTGCACAGGAAGATAGTGAAGATGAAGTTTCTGAGCCAAGCTGATGCAGGCTACGTCTCCTGACGAACCGCAAAGGACAACGACACTTAATCGTTCTCTCACGTTCCAATTCTACATCGCACAAATCAAATGGTTTAGTTTTTAATTGAGGTCTTTTAACACACGAGATTAATTTAACCAGCATAATACTTATTTGCCAAACAATACCACAGCATTCACAACACCTAAAATTATGACTCCTAACCGCTCCAATATTTGTCATGTATAACACAATGTCACAACCACAATCTGAGAAGAACTTGACTAAAAAGTACGATCCAAAATTAGTCTTGTTTGCTCCCAACAATCTGAATATAACATTAAGGTTCGCCAATCCTTTAGAGATCTAATAAGGGCTATTCGCCAATATTTGGATCAAGCGAAAAGGATCCACCCGATCCGGATTCGATTAATGAAATTGAAGAACATAAATGATAAAATCTGATTTTTAAAATGACGGATTCAAAAGCCGCGGATAAAAGTCGATGTATCGCAACCTCCAACTAATTAACAAAGTAATCACACAAGAGTAGATATTTTCGTTACCCAATCCCAAGCAATAGACCTTCAAATCTTCCACAAGGATGAGTGGAAGATTTTTAAAATGACGGATTCAAAAGCCGCGGATAAAAGTCGATGTCTCGGAATCACCAACTAATTAACAAAGGAATCACACAAGAGTAGATATTTTTGTTACTCAATCCCAAGAAATAGACCTTTAAATCTTCCATAAGGATGAGTTGAGGAATCACACGACGAAGGTGGAAAGATCCACTTCCACGAAATTCCACGGAGCCACACCGGAAGGAGAAGATGCACGCCGCTTTCTTCGGAGTCACCATAATTGGAATCCACAAGGAGGCCACTTTATATGCATTGGCCGAAATTTCACCAAATAAACTAAGGGTGGTCGGGTTGTGAGAGGATGATGGTGGTCGGCCTTCTTGAGAAGGAGGTGGCCGGCTATGAGGGGGATGAAGTGGTGGTCGGGTTTTCCTTTGGGAAAAAGAGGTAAGGATGGAGGAGAAGAGAGGGGGCCGAATAGAGGGGGAGGAGATGGGGTGGCCGGAGGCCAAAGAGGGGAAGGGAGAGTTGGAGGCTAGGGATTGAAGGGGGGCTAAATTTTGAGAGGGGGAAAGAGGAGGGAAATTTCAAAAGGGGAAAATTAGGGTTAAACTCAATTTCATTCTTCACTAAATAATATGTCCAATATCATGGCCTATATATAGGCTTACACCACTCCTCCAATTCAAAATTCAAAATTCAAAATTCAAAATTTAAAATGACACAATAATGGTTATATGCACCCATCATGAAATAAAAAACAATGCAAAATTTAAATGCATGAAATTAAAATACTCTTGATGGTTATAGGCACCCATCATTATATGAAATTAAAATATTAATGAAATTCTTGGAAATAAAAATGCTAAAATATAAATGATAAAATATATAATTATAATTATGTAATTTATAATTATATATTTTATTTATTGGCAGCGGCGGACGTCGAGCAACACATGTAGCGTCGACGGCGTTAGCGAAGAAATGTCGTGGTAGACTATCATCTTCAAGCTTACGACAACGATCATCCCAATCAACAAACTCTCTATGGCGGAGATCAGCGGCCTCATCAACAACGTCATCATGAACAAGTGGTGGGTCTTCGCCGCCAACAATCAACCAGTCACGAGCATTACGAGCACATGGTCGGACCTCTTCGCCATCAATCCTCCCCCACTCAAAATCACTCATCACCGATGAGTGGCCTGAGAGAGAGTGGTGGAATAAAGCAGCCTCCAAATATAGTACGACGAGCTACCAAGTAATAGCCAAGAGTAACCTGTGAAGCATTACCAAAACAACCAAGGCTTCCAAAAAAACTAGACATAAATGTGACAGAAAGAAAAATGACGTTTGTCTTACCAACCAGTGCAAGTACCATGGAATCCAAGTGGAAGATAGATACGACAATAACTTCACTCCCCAACCCATGAGAATAATTAGTGGGAGGAAGAAACGACAGAGAAAGCCACTCTAGAGGAGGAGAAACATACGACATAAAATCTGGGACGTTGAAAATGGGTGAAACACCCCAATCATTCATAAAATCAAAAAAAATCGTAATGTCTCGATTTTCAATATAAATCAGGTTCGGGTCAGTTTTCCTAAATGTTATGTTCAAGATGGTGTCGGTCAGCAACCAGTCGGGAGGTGAACGCACTAAAATTACACTGTCAACTTGTAAGTTGGGTACACTCGGGAGTAAGTTGACATGCAAATGACATGACTCATATCGGATAGCTTTGGCCACAAGAGTGGGTGCATAGATATCGTGGCATGGTTGAAAATAAGGCGGTGCTAATTGGTTTAATTGATTTAATTTATATTTAATGTTTAGCGGACGCAAACCAAGAGGCACACCCGTCACGAAATCAGAAGTGGACACAATAGACGACCTCATCGTAGACGTATAATCAGAGAATTGATTAATCATAGGAAATTTGGAAAATACAGATCTACAAAATATTGTGACAAGGCCGAACACGATTTCTAACAACTCACTAATACATATCTTACGAGATATATCCAATGGATGGGATACTAACGTAGGCAGTACCAAATGTCTCGGGCTAGTTATAACAAATCTGTGTCCAACAAAGTCATCTAGTCGAGTTAAATGTCCGGAAAGAGGAGCGGAAAAGTCAGATCTGGAGGAAGATCAAAATCATATTGACAGCCACACAATGGAGTTATCATCAAAGAAAATTCTTCTGGTTTAATACTACTCAAAACTTCCAAGAATATTCTTCCCTCGCTAGGCAATTCTTCCAACGCACTAGTTTTGTCATCTAACTCAGGATGATCGGGAAACTCCTCAACTAATATGGGTGACGGACCCGAGATATGATCGAGGATGGGTCGGTTAATCAAATGGGGTGGCACTTTAGAGGAGAGCTCCTCTTCCATGTCACTGGGGTAACCGAATTCCTTAACATCGCTAAGCTCGTCAAAGATGCCAATATCGACTTCCACGGTCGGTTCAGTCAAAAGCACTGGCTCAGAATCAATAGAAGAATCAATGACTGGAAAATAACACTCGGGGGAGGACCCTAAATAGACAGAGGTCGAAGGTTGAACCGGGCACTCGATAGTATAGGGATTTAACGTACCCCCAGCATCGTGGGAAATTATCATGGGATAACCCACACATCTCGGAACACTCTCACCCCGCGGGCTCATGACACTCCTAGCAGTAACAACCATTGAATCTCTGCCAATGGATCTAACGTGCTCCCTTTTCCTAGCGGTGGATGGAAGTACACATCGTGTAGACATACCAGTCTGGGGAAAGGTTCTAACTTGAGGGCTAAGATCACTCCTATCATCAGATATGGGTCTAGTGACATGGCGTAATGTAGCCACTTCATCGAACATCCACGCGGGAGCGTACTGATCGGTGAGGAGGCACTTCATGACCGGCCAACCTATAGGAGACCCAATACGTATTTCCTCATTGAACCAGAAAGTCTGGGCTCGACCCACTAACTACATGCTCGCCACTGGGACCTTTGTGGAAGTCCCATAGACCATGACACTCAAAATATTGTTCTATCCCAACAACCCAATTAAGGAAGATCTGAGGACCTCCCAACCCATCGTAGGTGGGAGCAACACTCCTAGACAACCAAGATACTTCAACCACTCGCTCACGGGGATGGTACTGATGATGGTAGGGTTGCCTAGGGGATGGTGGTGTCGCTTGGTTAGCCGTTAGTTGCTTAAACAAGTCCTCAATTTCATCCATTATAGGTGAATGAACTGGCTTCCTAACATTCGACATGATTCCTAAAGATTTGAATCGGGAAACGTTAACCTCATGGGCCATTTTAGTGGTGATGGGACAGAAAATTTTCTACTCGAATCTGGTGCACAGACAATGGAATAGTGACTCTGATCCTATAAAATTGTAACAGATGGAATTGTTCCCGCTAAGCCACTAAGGCAACAAATATATTTTTTTTGTATTTTCTTACTGAAAATAAATAGAAGATTATTAAATAATTTTTTTTGAATTTTTTGGCAGTAAAATAAAAATTTAAGCCGCTATTAGCAAACCAGAAGAAAATTTTTTTGTAATTTTTTTTGACAAATAAACGTGTAGGACAAATGCGTGTCGACGTCCTAAGAAAACGGAAGGGTGCCAATTAGGAAATTGACGTGAACCTCCCTCTAATACCAAATTGATGCAGGCTACGTCTCCTGACGAACCGCAACGGACAACGACACTTAATCGTTCTCTCACGTTCCAATTCTACATCGCACAAATCAAATGGTTTAGTTCTTAATTGAGGTCTTTTAACACACGAGATTAATTTAACCAGCGTAATCCTTGTTTGCCAAACAATACCACAACATTCACAACACCTAAAATTATGACTCCTAACCGCTCCAATATTTGTCGTGTATAACGCAACGTCATAACCACAATCCGAGAAGAACTTGACTAAAAAGTACGATCCAAAATTAGTCTTGTTCGCTCCCAAAAATCCGAATATAACATTAAGGTTCGCCAATCCTTTAGAGACCTAATAAGGGCTATTCGCCAATATTTGGATCAAGCAAAAAGGGTCCACCCGATCCGGATTCGATTAATGAAATTGAAGAACATAAACGATAAAATCAGATTTTTAAAATGACGGATTCAAAAGCCACAGATAAAAGTCGATGTCTCGCAACCTCCAACTAATTAACAAAGGAATCACACAAGAGTAGATATTTTCGTTACCCAATCCCAAGCAATAGACCTTCAAATCTTTTTCAAGGAAGAGTGGAGGAATCACATGACGAAGGTGGAAAGATCCACTTCCACGAAATTCCACGGAGCCGCACCTGAATGAGAAGACGCACGCCGCTTTCTTCGGAGTCACCGGAGTTGGAATCCACAAGGAGGCCGCTTTATATGCCTTGGCCGAAATTTCACCAAATAAACTAAGGGTGGCCGGGTTGTGAGAGGATGACGGTGGTCGGCCTTCTTGAGAAGGAGGTGGTCGGCTATGAGGGGGATGAAGTGGTGGTCGGGTTTTCCTTTGGGAATAAGAGGTAAGGAAGGAGGAGAAGAGAGGGGGACGAATAGAGGGGGAGGAGATAGGGTGGTCGGCGGCCAAAGAGGGGAAGGGAGAGTTGGAGGCTAGGGATTGAAGGGGGCCGAAATTTTGAGAGGGGGAAAGAGGAGGGAAATCTCAAGAGGGGAAAATTAGGGTTAAACTCAATTTCATTCTTCATTAAATAATATGACAAATATCATGGCCTATATACAGGCTTACACCACTCCATCTCCTACAATTCAAAATTCAAAATCCAAAATCCAAAATTCAAAATTCAAAATGACACAATGATGGTTATATGCAGCCATCATGAAATAAAAAACAATGCAAAATTTAAATGCATGAAATTAAAATATTCTTGATGATTATAGACACCCATCATTATATGAAATTAAAATAATAATGAAATGCTTGGAAATAAAATGCTAAAATATAAATGATAAAATATATAATTATAGTTATGTAATTTATAATTATATATTTTATTTATTGGCAGCGGCGGACGTCGAGCAACACATGTAGCGGCGACGGCTTTAACGAAGAAATGTCGTGGTAGACTATCATGTTCAAGCTTGCGGAAACGATCGTCTCAATCAATAAACTCTCTGTGGTGGAGATCAGTGGCCTCATCAGCAACGTCATCATCAACAAGTGGCGGGTCTTCGCCGCCAACAATCAACCGGTCACGAGCATTACGAGCACATGGCCGGACCTCTTCGCCATCACAAGCACCTCAGGCTCAGAGTTATCTGAAGGAGAGATTTCTCTTCTGTCAAGGCAGTTTAAGAAATTCTTGAACAAGAAGAAAAAATAGAGAGGCAAAGATGTCTCATACAGAAGATCACGTCATGATGGTGATTTATATAAGAAAGGCTCAAGTAGAGAAGACAAGTATCATTCTAAACAGAACAAACATATTTCTTTTGACATTATTTGTTATTATTGCAATTAGCCAGGACACGTCATTGTTGATTGCCCTTACAAGAAAAAGGAGGGTGGAAAAAGAGAGGAGAAGAAATCCTCTTATAACAAGAAGATAACTGAAATGAGCCTAGTAGCCAAGAAGGACAAGACTCTCAGCGACTCTGACTCATTTTAGTCAAGTGAAGAAGAGGAAGTCTACTTTGGTCTATTGGCACAGACAGATGATGAAGAAGAACCCCAGTACACTGGGAAGGTAAACTCTCATACTCCTCTTTCTAAATCAGATGCTTCTGATCATGATCATGAGTACTGCTCTTCTGATGATGAGTCTGAACTCATGGCCCAATATAAAGAGTTAATCAAGGCTTACGATAAATGTCAAAAAGTTGTGAAAACTCAGGCCAAGGAGATTAAATCTCTCAAGGCTGAAGAGAGCTCTCTGAGAGAGGAAGTCTCCAAGATGGACTCACTCAGAGAGAATTTCAATGATGTTATTGAAGAGTATAATAAGGCTCTCGAGCAGCTAGATCTGAAGGAGAAGATCATCAAAGAAACTTGTTGAAATCTTCTCCAAGCCCAAGACTATCCTTCCTTTTGTTACTGAATTCTCAGCTCAGGCCAAAGGTGCTGGCTTAGGATGTAACACCCCCTATCTGTCACATAGCATATAGCAGTAGGTCCGGCCGTGGCCCGACGCCATATACCACAGATAGACCGGGAGGTTACTCAATGAAAACCATCCAACTAAGAATCAACGTCCTACACAGAGTACATTCTAGCGGAAGTAATTTTAAAAGTTGCAATTAAAAGAACCCATCCACAAACATGAATGTCCACTACAAAACAAAATAGGAATGATGAACAATACACAAGTACAATGGCCTTATGCCCTTACAAAGTATACTCAAATTACAGTGTTTTCCATGCCACGGCACGCAGGCCGGTCACACATGAATAAAATAACTAAACACTCAAAATTTGGCCTTCGAGGGCCGGCTCAGCAACTTGGGCTTTAGACCGCTATTTACCGCTCGGCTCCGCAGCACCTGCAAGCAACAATCCACCGCAACGGTTGCAAATAAAAGCAACGGTCAACTATACTGACCAAATTATAAAGATCCTGCCCCCATAATCGGGGAGGCGATGCTCTTTCCCTGCACTCTGTTAACATAACCAAGCAGTATAGTGAATAAACACTTCATCACAGGCGTGGGCACACACGGCCACACACCCCGTGCTATCAGGGCACATTCTCGGTGAATACGGTCCAAGTCTGCTGACTCGCCACCGTCCCTTGGACGGCAATATCTCATGAGCATTCGGTCTTTCTGGCCACTGCCTAAGACCCTCCATCTATGCCAACGGCGAGTACCATATACCTTAGCTCTCTCTAACCGAACGACATAGAGCGGGTACGGTTCCGCCTAACCCGTTGCTCACATTGCAACGTCAACTTAAGCTGTCTACGTGGGTCAAGCTTCCCCGGGTCCCGATTCGATCACACGCTTCACATAACCCAGTTACGTGCAAGTTGTCTCCCAGGCCACCATGTTGGCAGAATCACGTATCTGCCCAGTTTTTCGGGTGCACCTTGGGGTTAGTCCCCAAGGCTCCCTATTGCAATCTACCACATAGAAAAACCTGAAAAATAAACAATCGCACGGAGTCTTCTCCGGCCATTCATGCAATGCAACATCACCGATCCAGACCAACTTTTTCGGGTAGGCTTCATACATCATGCCTATGTCTGATTCTCGATTACGGACTCTACATGTACACAATGGGGACTATTCATGTCTACCCGAAGGAATGCCTCAAACTCACCGCAAACTCGCGAGAGCGGGCTTCCTATGCAAATAAAAGAGGACTTCACATGTCCTAGGATGAGAATTATTACCCAAGCATTTTTCCTTAGCGCCAGGGAAATCTATGCAGATGAAAAGCACCGCAATCTCCTCGCCTCAGTAGATCCGAAGTCGGCTTGCGATTTGGAGCTCCGAAGCTCCGTCGGTGACCGGATGTAGCCTACTTTCTTCTTCGTTGCTCTCCCCTCTCTCTAGACTTTAGAAAGAGACTAAACCAAGTAAAATGGGGTTTTCTAAGCCCTAAACCCGGGTATATCCAAGCAAGAACAGTTCCAGGCCGTTAGATCCCAAAATAAGGAAACAGACGGCCACGATCCGGACCGGAAATCCAAAATCTGGGCCGAACACGGCCCGTGACATGCCCGTGTCCAGGGTCGTGTTCCCCATTCGCCGTCAAAACCGACGCATCCCGAAAAGAACACGGGCACCCGACACGCCCGTGTTTCACCTGACACGTCTGTGTCATCCAGTACACGCCCGTGTTCCCGGGCGTGTTCCTCCATCGACACAGGACCAACACCAACCCAAGAAGAACAAGGGTATTGGACACGCCCGTATCCCACTTGACACGCCAGTGTCTACCCGACACGGCCCGTGTGCTGCCTCGTGTAACAATCACGCCACAGCCTGACTTCAACCTGTGAAGGACACAGCCTGTGACACGCCCGTGTCCCAGGCCGTGTTCGCTGCTCAACGATCGTCGACTCCAAAATTCGTCAGATCCATGAACACTGACGACGCATTGGTCAGCCCAAAAAGCATGACCGTAAACTCGTAATGCACATATCTCGTACTAAATGCTATCTTGGGGATGTCACTCTCCCTTATCATCAGCTGATAATACCCGGACTTGAGATCCAACTTTGAGTACACCGTCGACCCGACTAACTGATCGAACAGATCATCAATCCTTGGGATCGGGTACTTGTTCTTTTCCGTTAGCTTGTTCAACTCCCGATAATCAATACAAAGTCTTAAGCTTCGGTCCTTCTTCTTTACAAAAAGGAACGGTGCACTCCAAGGCGATGAACTTGGACGCACATACCCCTGCTCCAACAACTCTTGAAGTTGAACCTTCAGCTCCGCCATCTCCTTAGGTGCTAGCCTATACAGAGAGCATGACACAGGTTTACCACCTGGCACTAGCTCGATGGTGAAATCAATCTACCATTGAGGCGGGGCTCCAGGAAGATCGCCAGGGAACATATCATGGTACTCGGATACCACTAAAATACTGTCCAATGTAGGCTTAGGCTTTGCAACCTCTACTAGCATGAAAAATAGCTCTACTCCGGCATGAACCGCCATCATCACCTGAAGAGCACATATCAAAGTCTTGCTCGCCCCTTTCAAGACCGTAAAAGTCGTCTCACGACCTGTTCCCAACTTGACTTCCTTCGACTGCAATCAATAAAATCTTGCTGCTCTGAGAGCCAGTCCATGCCAAATATCACGTCGAACTCCACCAGCGGTAGTAACGAAGCTTACAAAGCGAACTCTTGACTCCCAATACGAATCTTTATGCCACAGATTCTATTCGCACGCATCGAACACCCATTCGGAAACATCACATCTAGTTTGTCCTTCGCCATCGAAGAAGGTACTCCGACGGGCGATATGAATCCTTTGGACAAAAAGGAGTGTGAAGCTCCCGTATCAAAGAGTGCTCTCGCCGGATTCTCACAAATCAAAACAAATCCTATACAAGCAGTGGTAAGGTAACACACGCATAACAAGTGTTTAAAAATTAACTTGCTATAAATTTAAACTGTACCTGTCACCACATCCGCTTGCTTAATGGCCTCCTGCTAGCAAAGATTGTAAACTCTAGGTTGAGCCGGAGCATAATGGGATGCAGTTGACTCCACTTCCTTGCCCTTCTCTTCATATGTTGCTCCCGGCTTCCTTTCGAACTTGGGACATCCGCTCCAACATGTCACGGGCAAAGTGCCCCGGCTTCCCAAAAGTAAAGCATGTTCCCGGGGTTTGACCCGTAGTGGCCCCAGAAGCACCAGAAGAAGGGGTTGGACCCGAAGTCCTAGCCTTCTTATTGAACTTGCGATACCCAGACTTCGCATTAGCCGACACTTTGAACTCTATCCTCTTCTCACCAAAGTTTTTCTTTGCTTGCACATTCTTCAAGTCCTTCTCAAAAGACTGGGCCGTATTGACCAGGGTCAAGAAGCCCTGCGTCATAGGCCCCGAGAGCAGTAACCTCAAGTCATCTCTCAAACCTTCATAGAATCGGTTTGCCTTGCGCTCCTCATCCGCGAATGTGGAGCTAGCGTACTGACCCAATCGAGTGAACTCGTGGAGATACTCATCCACGCTACGCTCTCCTTGCACCAATTTCAGGAACTCATTCTCCAATGCAATCTTCTGAGCCGAAGTGAGGTACCTAGACAAGAACAATCTCGAAAACTCTTCCATCGAGACGTCCATGAGTTGCCTTCCTCTCAAGTGATGCAGCTCTAGACCTTCCCACCATAGACTCGCATCCCCGTCCAACAGGAATGCAGCTATAGTGGTCATCTCCCACTCCTCCGTTTCAATAGCTGTCAGGATTCTCTTCACTCGGGAGAGCTAGTCATCAGCTTGAGATGGGGTTCCCAACCCCGAGAACACAGGAGGATTGATGTTCATAACGTGCTTGAGATGTCTTTCAGTTGCTCTCCTCGGCACCAAAGGTTCCACCACTACCTGCTCCACTCTTCTCGGTTCATCCCTTTGAAGCGGTACCTGTTCCATCATAGGAGCGGGCTGCTGTATTTTCCTTGTAGGTTGCGCATTGATCATGGCAAACACTACTTTGGCAACCAATCGTATGGTTTCAGCCGAGGGAGGTGTTGCAGGAGCATCATTTGGTGTGCTACTAGCCTCAGAAACTGGGCGTTCTGACGGCCCTGCACCACTTCTGGTCACCTATAATTGTACAACACACCATTAAGCGACCAAACAAAATTGCAAAAATCAATTATAGGAACAAGTAGGTTCCTCAAACAGGTGTATTTTCATTCCTAAGTGGACATTCATGGGTTCTTTTGATGTTATAACAAAGACACACACACATGTGTTCACCACCCCATAGAAGAATTCGTCCACGAATTCATTTAAGCATGAACAAAACTAGTAGTCTGATACCAAATTGTAACACCCCCTATCCGTCACATAGCATATAGCAGTAGGTCCGGACGGGGCCCGACGCCATATACCACAGACAGATTGGGAGGTTACTCAATGGAAACCATCCAACTAAGAATCAACGTCCTACACAGAGTACATTCTAGCGGAAGCAATTTTAAAAGTTGTAATTAAAAGAACCCAGCCACAAGCATGAATGTCCACTACAAAACCCAATAGGAATGATGAACAATATACAAGTACAATGTTCTTATGGCCTTATAAAAGTTTACTCAAATTACAGTGTTTTCCATACCACGGCACGCAGTCCGGTCACACATGAATAAAACAAGTAAACAGTCATATTTGGCCATCAAGGGCCGGCTCAATAACTTGGGATTTAGACCGCTATTTACCGCTCGGCTCCGCAGCACCTGTAAGTAACAATCCACTGCAACGGTGGCAAACAAAAGCAACGGTCAGCTATGCTGACCAAATTATAACGATCCTGCCCCCATAATCGGGGCGGTGATGCACTTTCCCTGCACTTTGTTAGCATAACCAAGCAGTATAGTGAATAAACACTTCATCACAGGTGTGGGCACACACAGCCACACACCCCGTGCTCTCAGGGCACATTCTCGATGAACACGGTCCAAGTCTGCTGACTCACCACCGTCCCTTGGACGGCAATATCTCGTGAGCATTCGATCTTTCTGGCCACTGCCTAAGACCCTCCATCTATGCCAACGACGAGTACCACGTACCTTAGGTCTCTCTAACCGAACCACATAGAGCGGGTACGGTTTCGCTTAACCCGTTGCCCACACTACAACGTCAACTTAAGCCGTCTGCGCGGGTCAAGCTTCCCTGAGTCTCGATTCGATCACACGCTTCACATAACCCGAATATGTGCAAGTTGGCTCCCAGGCCACCATGTTGGCAGAATCACGCATCTGCCCAGTTTTTTGGGTGCACCTTGGGGTTAGTCCCCAAGGCTCCCTGCTGCAATATACCAAGTAGAAAAACCCGAAAAACAAACAATCGCACGGAGTCTTCTCCGGCCATTCATGCAATGCAACATCACCGATCCAGACCAACTTGTCCGGGTAGGCGTCACACATCATGTCTATGTCCTATTCTCGATTACAAACTCTACATGTACACAATGGGGACTATTCATGTCTACCCAAAGGAACGCCTCAAACTCACCGCAAACTCGCGAGAGCGGGCTTCCTATGCAAAAAAAAGAGCACTTCGCATGTCCTAGGATGAGAATCGTTACCCTAGCATTTTTCCTTGGCACCATGGAAGTCTATGCGGATGAAAAGCATCGCAATCTCCTCGTCTCCGTAGATCCGAAGTCGGCTTGCGATTTGTAGCTCCGAAGCTCCGCTGGTGACCGCATCTAGCCTCCTTTCTTCTTCCTTGTTCTCCCCTCTCTCTAGACTTCAGAAAGAGACTAACCCAAGTAAAATGGGGTTTTCTAAGCCCTAAACCTGGGTATACCCATGCAAGAATAGTTCCAGACCGTTATATCCCAAAATAAGGAAACTGACGGCCATGATCCGGACCTGAAATCCAAAATCTGGGCCGAACACGGACTGTGACACGCCCGTGTCCAGGGTCGTGTTCCCCATTCGTCGTCGAAATCGACGTGTCATGAAAAGCACCCGACATGCCCGTGTTTAACCTGACACGCCCGTGTCATCCAATACACGCTCGTGTTCCCGGGCGTGTTCCTCCATCGACACAGGACCAACACCAACCCGAGAAGAACACGGGTCTTGGACACGCCCGTATCCCACTTGACACGCCCATGTCTACCCGACACGGCCCATGTGCTTCCCCATGTAACAATCACGCCACAGCCTGACTTCAACCCGTGAAGGACATGTCCTGTGACACGCCTGTGTCCCAGGCCGTGTTCGCTGCTCGATGATCTGAAAGTTAGAGTTAAATTTAGAATACTCTAGAGGTGGGTGAATAGAGTATACTTAAAAAAATTATTAAGTCCTAGTGCAGGAAATGATGAAATCTAGCAGATAGTAAACCTAATTCACAAGCACAGCAAGAACAAAAAGAAAAAATAGGCAACCAGACGACACAAGAAATTTATAGTGGTTCCCCAAATCTGGGTAGTCCACTCTTCTACCACCCTGGTAGGAATCCACTCAGGTTGTTGATCAGGTGCTTGACACCAATGGGTTTTGATCAGGTCCCCAAAAACCAACTCAATTCTTTTGATCAGGAGACTTGCAACCAGGAATCACTTTTTAAGGGAGATGACAACCCTTTACAGAGGTGGGGTGAGAGAGTTGATTATGCCTTATCTATCAACAATCAGAGAGAAGACTTATGTGGACTGATGTTAGCAAATAGCTCCCCCTGAGATGTAGAATGGTTCAGGGAAGATCTGGAGCTTTGCTGCAGGGTGATAGGCCTTCAAGCCGAGTTCTTGACTAGCAGAGATGCAGGAACTTCTTGACTGATTTGATAGTAGTTGTCCTTGGAAGTCCTGGAGAATATAAGGAAGAAGAAGATTCTTGTTATTGTATGATTGTACTTCTTCTACTGAATGATGATCTCTGCTTGTCACTGTAAGTTGCTGATTTTTTTTGTTCTTTCTCTTCGTTTTATATATCTGTATCTGTGTGTTTCTTCTTCTCTATCTTTTAAAATTTTGAATGCCTTGGTCATTAATGTTGACGGCCTTGAGAATAATCAGCATTGATTAATTTGCCCAACTGTCTTGTGGAAAATCGGCAAGTAATAATCCTGAGGAAGACCGTAATTAATGCTCCCTCTAACGGATACATTCAGAGAATGTTAGTGCATTAATTTTTCAGGAATTATCGCATTTGAGTGAGGACAGAATGCCGAAAATGGCTAAGTCTGGAATCGTTGAATAGTTGGCAGAATCCGTCAAACTGAATTACCAGTTCGTCGAGCTGAGATATTGTATTCGTCGACCAGACGACTTCTGTTCGCTGATAACAGAACTTCATGCTTCAGAACCTTTGCCTTTTCTATCTGAAGTTCGACGAGCTGAGTTTGTAATTTCATCGACTGGAGTTCAGCAACTACTCTAGACTTAGAATAATTCATGAATATAGTTGTTGAAGTAAAGGATCTAGAATTCGTAGACCAATGAACAAAGTTCGTCGACTTGAGAACTTCTAACTGAAGGTTCTTGTGAAGTTGAGGTCCAAGTTCATCGAGCTCAGGATCCAGTTCGTCGAACAAAGTCTGAAGTTGGACTTGGAATAATTTGGAGTTATCCTGACTTTAGATAGTTGAAGAAATATCCCATATTTCGTCGACCAGAGAACGAAGATCGTCGAGCTCAGCTCAGAGAAATATCTCAAGATCATCGAGCTGAGAATTTGACTTATCCTTCTGAAATAGCTTTTGTGAATTGTGGCGACACAAATCCTTCTTGTGTCGACTGAGCTAGTGTCGACTAATATTATCTGTGTCGACTGATAGTCTATTGTGTCGACACAAATCTTCTAGGTGTCGACACAGCCTTTCTATGTGTCGACACAATTCTTCTGGGTGTCGACACAGCTGCTTGAGTCTCTGACAAGCTGTTATAGGCAGATCCATGTGATGTTGACTCTTGGCCTAGACTCGAGGACACAACTATGACCCTGACTATACATGTTGGGTCAAACCATCCTAAGTTAGTGAACCTAGCCCAAATCAACTAGGGATCCAACAATCTCCCCATATTTGGGTGAGGTCACTAATAGACTCAAAACAAAAGCATAAGAATAAACAAAGCAGGAAAAAGGTATATCTGGCAGAGATTACTAACACATGCATCAGATATATATGTACATGAGCTTTGTTTTAAGCAGACAAATCAGTTTTAAAGCTAATGCAGGAAAGAAAAAAAATTGAAGCAATGTAAAGATTATTTCTTCTGTTTCTTATCTGTAGGCTTATCTTCTTTAGTCTTTTATCATGGCTTAGTAAACATAATCTCTCTCTTAGGATCTGAAGCTTCCACCTTGGACATTGTCATGTCAGCAGCTCCTATAATCTTCAACGATGTAGCCCTGGGGACAACTGCTTCTGGGTGCAACTTCATGTAGTCATCAACATTGAAGAATTTGTTTGCCTTATTATATCTCTTGAGTTCTTCTTTTCTGTACTTAGACATAGTGGAGTATCCTGAGATATCCTTTCCTTCAGCTCTTACTTTGTTGATCATAGAGAGACCAATACGTTCCTGGAACCTGGCCATTTTAGCTGTGTTGGCTATTTCTGGATCTTCAAAAGGAACAGGAGGTGAGTATGGCCTGTTGGGACTATCAGCTTTCTGTTCTGCAGAGAGAGTTTGCTACTGTTGTTGATGTTGCTGTTGTTGATGTTGCTACTGTTGATGTTGCTGATGTTGACTTCCTGAAGAGTGATTCCTTTGTTGACTGCTTCCAGAAGATCTCCCTTGATGTCTCTGATAAGTTTAAATAGGGGCAGATCTCTGAGAACTAGAGCCAGAAGCACCAGCTGCAGTTGGAGGAGGAGGTGGTGGATCTTTTATATATCTCTGAACAGAAGGAGGAGAGTATCTTCTGCTTCTCTTCCTCTACTTTTGTTCATTCTTGGACAGCCACATCCAAGCTGTCATCCCTTTGTATGGTGTTATCTTTTGCAGAATGTAATAGGGAGTGTCATGTGCTGGATTAGGCTTTGGAGCAGGAGGAGGAGGAGCTTTTCTTTTCTTGGATACTTATTTCCTCTTATTCTTTGTATCCTCCTCATTTGAATCTTCATCCTCATCTTCATCTTCATCATCACTGGCAGAACCCTGAGGGTTATCATATAGAGCATCCAATGCTTTCAAGGCTTTAGCATAAGTAGCAGTCTTTTCTGTAGCAGGAGTAGAAGTTTCAAAGGCTGGAGTTTCAGCAGGAGTTGGAGAAGAAGTTATACAAGAATCAGAAGTAACTGGGACAGAGCTTTCAGCTGCTGCCTTATTTTCTTCTACAATGTCAGTCAAGATCAATGCATCTAGATCTGGCATGGGAGAGTCATCCATCACAAAGGTTGGTGCTGAGATAGCTTCTGGAGGGGATGGGATGACTGCAGAGTCTGGAAGTACAAAGCTGTCCCTAAGTTACTTAGTAACTGCTGGACTGACGGGAGATGTATAAGGAACAATAGCCAAATGTGGCTTAGTGAATTTTGCTGGAAGAAGATGCATATGTACAATATCAAAAGTTTTCAGCAAATCTTCTAAGTTAACTGTGGGATTAAGAATGAAATCACCAACAGTCTCATCAATATCCATATCAGTATCAATAAAATCACTCAAATCTTTATCTATACATTCTGTATATGCTGCTGGTGAAGCTGGAGCATCTGCTAGAGCTGGAGCTGAAGACTCTGAAGCTGAAGCTGCTGCTTCATCATCAGGCATCTCCCCCTGCCTGGTGTCAGTGGGAGCTGAGGCCAGGCCACAGGCTGAAGATGGGGCAGCAGTAAGAGCAGATAGTTGGGCAGATAAAGATGAGATTGTGGTAGCAAGAGGTGTAATAGCCTCTGTTATAAGGGATTTAAGAAGGGGAGTGATGATGGAGATGATAGATGATATGGTAGAGGGATCCAATGATATTGTGGGAAAGATTGGTGTAGAAGGTGTGGATGTGGCAACTATGGTAGGGGCAGAAAGTGAAGCAGCAGGTATTGGAACACTTGGAGGGATGATGGATGATGATAGTGATGGAGGGGTGGCAGCTTTCAGGATTGTGTCTGGTGAGATATGGTAAGATGGTATGGAAGAAAGATGTGGGGGAAGAGGAGATTGAGGTGGTGTGGGAATGTATGTGTCATGAGGGGAAGCAGGAGGTATGGTTGGTTGATGTTCTTGAAGAGGGGAAGAGGGGATGTTAGTGATGTAAACTGATAAAGATGGAGCATGTTGAGATGAAGGTGGCAGTGTTGAATGAAAGGATAGAAGAGAAGATGTGGAGGGAATGCTCGCTTCAGCAGGGTGGGGAGTGGCCTTAACAGCCCTTGTGCCTTCAAAAGCTGTGGTGGAAGAGGTAGAAGCCTTAGAGGGCTTAGTGATGGTCCTCTCCCACCTGCCAAATAAGGCACATGTTAGCCTTTTACTGGCATTGATAAAGATGGTCTGGGAGACCAGTGATTCTGCAGCCTTTTCCTGTGGAAATATTCCTAGTATTCTTCCAAAACAAACTTCCTTCTTGGTGTTTTTCTTCTTTATCAGATCAAACAAAAACTGTGCCCAATTTATTGGTTTCTTGTTTATAATGGCACACATAGCCAGAAACTGTTATTTGGTGATATAATCATGGGCAGTGTGTTTCCCAAGTAATATTTTGCCAACTAAGTCTGCTAAAAACTTATAGGGGACAGACAGGTGTTTCTTCAAAAGCTTGTTAAGATTATCTCCAGTATACTCCATGAGGCTTAGCATCATATCCGATTCCTCTACTTCAATCTCGAGTTCCTCTTCTCCATTTATTAATCCAAAGATTTCAGTTAAGATGGCGGGAATTAGGGAGATGGAGTTACCCGCGATGGTGCCCGTCATGATATTCTCTTCTGTTTGAGATAGAGTGTAGTCCCATTCCCTAATTTTGGTGTTGTGCAGCTTGATCCCTCTAGTCATCAGGGGTTTAAGTGTTGATCTTCAAGAAGTTCCAGAATATACAGAAAGATGGGATCTGAATGTTGAAATGAGTCAAAATCCACATCAAATGCAGTATCGAACTTCATTGCAGCCAAAGCTCCCGCTGGAATCGCCATGAAATCACCTGCAAAAGAGAGAAACAGCGATCAAGTGCAAGAGAATAAAAAGCGCGGGACGGAGGTCGAAGAAAATCTATATATAGGGTTTTCCAGAATATGAATCGACAAACTCTGCTCCACGAAAATAAAAATAGTTCTTCGAACTGAGTTCGACGAAATGATTTAGCAATAAATAATTCGTCGATCTCACCCAGAAGACTTGAAGACAATTCGTCGAACTCCGGTCGACGAATATCTTCTGAAACAAGTTCGTAGATCTCCGGGCGACGAAAATTGTTTCACACAGAGAATTCGGCGAATTCCGTTTGACGAATATCTCACAAACCTTCCCAGGTTCGTCGAACTCCGTTCGACGAACTTTGGAAAATTCGTCGAGTGCAGACAGAAATCAAATAAAATGTTCTCCATTGATCATGCCAAGCTGATTTACAAAGAACATATGATTTCTCTCATCCAGAGGTTTGGTGAATATATCATCCCTTTGCAAATCAGTGTAAATATAGACAAGATTGATTTTCTTTTTGTCTACACACTCTCTAATGAGATGATGTCTTATATCAATATGTTTTGTCCTACTATGGTGAACTGGATTCTGGGCTATGGCTATAGCACTTGTATTATCACAAAGTAGTGTTGAATTATTTAAATTGAACCCATAATCTAGAAGCTGATTTTGTATCCAAAGCATCTGTGAACAACAGCTGTCTGCTGCAATATATTCTGCTTCAGTAGTTGAAGTTGACACTGATGTTTGATTTTTACAAAATCATGATACTAATCTCATACCCAGGAACTGGCAAGTTCCTGAAGTACTTTTTCTATCTACCCTACATCCAGCAAAATCGGCATCAAAGTATCCAGTTAACTCAAATTTTGATTCAGCTTGATACCATAGGCCTAGATTAGGACAACTCTTTATATATCTTAAAATCCTTTTTAATAAAATTAGATGGGATTCTTTAGGGTTCACATGGAACCTAGCATAAAGACATGTGGCAAACATAATATCTGGCCTACTTATTGTGAGGTATAATAGGGACCCAACAATGCACCTATAAAGTTCCTGATCCACAGGTTTCCCTGGTGCATCAGAGTCCAGAACAGCATTGGTATCCATGGGAGTTTTCTTGGCTGAGGCATCAGTCATCCCAAACTTCTTTAGAAGTTCTTTAGCATATTTTGCTTGAGAGATGAAGATGCCATCAGGGAGCTACTTCACTTGGAGTCCAAGGAAGTAGGAAAGCTCTCCCATGCTACTCATTTCAAATTTGGAATGCATTAGGTCAGAAAACCTCTTGCATAGTTTTGAATCTATAGAGCCAAATATAATGTCATCTACATATATTTGCACTAATAAGATTTGGTCCTTATGATGTCTAGTGAAAAGAGTTTTATTTACAGTTCCTCTTGTAAATTGATACTCTAATAGAAAGCTAGCTAAGGTCTCATACCAAGCTCTTGGAGCTTGCTTTAGACCATAAAGAGCCTTATGCAGTTTAAACACATGAGAGGGATAAGTTGAAGAAATAAAACATGGAGGTTGTTCAACATAAACCTCTTCTTGTAGTACTCCATTTAGGAAAGCACTCTTTACATCCATTTGTAAAACCTTGAGTCTCTTGAATGCTGCGTAGGCAAGGAATATTCTTATAGCTTCCAACCTTGCCACAGGTGCAAAGGTTTGATCATAATCAAACCCCTCTTCTTGCCTATATCCCTGAGCAACAAGCCTAGCCTTGTTCCTCACAATCACACCTTGGGCATCAAGCTTATTCCTGAAAACCCACTTAGTTCCAATCACTGGATAGCCTTTAGGCCTTGGAACCAAGTCCCAAACTCTACATCTCTCAAATTGATTTAATTCCTCTTACATTGCAAGAATCCAATGGGGATCTTGCTCAGCATCAGTTATGGATTGAGGCTAAATTTGGGAGAGAAAGTAGGCATGCATCACATCATGGTTGAGTTGATGCCTTGTCTGTACACCTACTAATATGTCTCCAATTACTTGAGATCTGGGGTGATCCCTAAGTGTGACAAATTCAGTGAGAGGAGTTGGTTGTTCAATAACATTTGGTATTGATTCCTCTTGTGGAATTGCATTTGCTGTTGTTAGAGATTCATTTGCATCACCTTCTTCCTCGTCACTTTCTTCAATGGCTTGTGGAGAGGGATGAGTTGGAACCTCTTGGGTGAGGTTTAGTCCATCCAAGGTCTCACACAAGTGGGGTACCTGCAGGGTGCTATTGGTAGAAGTTTCCTTCTCCTTGCAATACATATTAGTCTCATCAAAGGAAACATGAATAGATTCTTCAATTTTTAATGTTGATTTATTAAACACACTATAGTCCTTGCTTACTTGGGAGTATCCTAGAAAAACTCCCTCTTCAGCCTTAGCCTCAAACTTTCTAATGTATTTTTTGTTGTTATTGTGTATGTAACAAATACAACCAAATACTTTAAAATAGTTTATTTTAGGTTTCTTCCCCTTGAGTAATTCATAGGGAGTCCTGTTCTTTAATTTGTGAATAAGGCTCCTGTTCAGGACATAATTTGTTGTACTTACATCGTCTGCCCAAAAGGTGAGGGGCATGTAAGCATCTGCAAGCAATGTACCTGCAGCTTCAATGAGTGTCCTATTTTTCCTTTCAGCTACCTCATTTTGTTGGGGAGTTCTAGGAGCTGAGAAGCAAAGCCTGATACCTTCCTTCTCACAGAACTCATGCATAAGAAGAGACTCAAACTCGGTGTCATGATCACTTCTGATCAATGCAACATGAGTAGAGAACTCAATCTATATGGTCCTGAGAAAATCTGTAAGAACCTTGAATGTATCTGACTTTGATCTCAGAAAGAATACCCAACTGAACCTGGAGAAGTCATCCACTATAACTAAAGTGTAGGATTTCCCTCCTAGGCTTTGTACAACAATGGGTCCAAAGAGATCCAAGTGTAGCAGGTACAAAATCCTAGGTGAATCACTCTTATTAACTGATTTAAAACTAGTTTTAGTTTGCTTGCCTAATTGACAAGCCCTGCAGAGACCTTCCTTCTTATAGGGACCAGAAGGTAGACCTCTAACAAGGTTGTGCTTAGATAACCTAGCAATGTTTTTCAGATTTACATGTCCTAGTCTTTTGTGCCATAAACCATTCTGAGTACTAGTTAAATTTAGCAAACAGATATCAGTTTTGGCAGAAAGAAAGTTTACTAAATAAATGTTGCCTTGTCTACTTCCAGTTAAAATAGTTTGATTATTTTTATCAATAATAAAACAAGTGGATGGATTAAAGTATACCTGATAACCATCATCACATAACTGACTTATAGAGATGAGGTTATGCTTGAGTCCACTTACATATGTCACCATTTTGAATATGACAGCTCCTATTCTTACTTCTCCAAATCCTTCTAACTGACCACATTTGGAGTCACCAAAGATAACCCTTGGCCCCAGTTTGGACTTGTAGTTGAATAAGATGTCCTTGCTGCCAGTTATATGTTTGGAGCAGCCACTGTCCAGGTACCAAGTTTGATTTAACCCTGGACAATTTTTCACCTACAATACAATCAGTTAATGATTTTTGACCCAGGTTACCTTGGGCCCTTTATATGGCGTATAAGAAAAACTAGAGATAACAGAAAATTCAGGTTGAGATTTGTATCCCGGGGGATGATATTTCCTATGTGGTATGATCCAGTCAGCTAGGGGATTAAATGGTTTCTTAGAAGTATTTAAGTTTCTGTTGGAATTATAGTTTTGGTGAAGTCTTCCTGGGTTCGACGAATTTACGTAAGTTCGTCGACCAGAGTTCGATGAATTTATGTAAGTTCGTCGACCAGAGTTCGATGAATTGGGTTGAGATCGTCGATCTCTGCCCAGAGAATGAACATGTTCATTCTCTGTTCCCCACGTTCGTCGACCTCTGTTCGACGAACCATGCAAAGTTCGTCGATCGTAGTTAGACGAATAAATATAACTATAGTTTGTTTTCAGAGTTCGTCGATTTGGGTTTGACGAACTGGCCCCATTTCGTCGATCTGAGTTCGACGAAATTTGCTGAACTTTGTTTTTATTAGGTGCTTTCTATCCTACTGTCTTAGGGATCTTTTCTACTGGTGGTTCATTATTTACAATTTCTTTCCCTTTAGCATACAAAACTTTTATTGGGGTTGATAAAATGTTCTTCCTGAGAATGGGGACCAAACCTGATGGAGCACCCAAGCCCTGCTTGTCATTAAGTCTGGCATTGATAGTGCTTGTGATATCCATCAGCTTGAGGCTTCTCCCGTTGAGAGTTTACTCAAGTTGTTTTGCCTCACAAAGCTCAGTTTTTAGTGAAATTATTTTTTCATTTGCAAAGTTTAGTTCATCTTTTAGCGTAATATTCTCAGAGTGAATATTTTATAAAGTTCCTAAATTCTCCCTAAGAGTTTTAATTTCCTTTTCAGAATGTATCAAGTCTAAACACATAATTTTGAAATCTGATTTAAAAGAGTTAGAGTTATAATCAAAAGATGATGATACCTGATCAGCTTCTGATTCAGAAGCTTCCTCATTGTCTGAGTCTTCATCTTCTGAATGACTTCATGAGGCATCAATTGCCATGAGGCAAACCTCTTTTGCTCTTTCTTCTTCCTCATCTTCACTGGAGCATGAAGATGTTGACTCATCTTCTGTCTCACTCCAGTTCTCAGCCACAAACCCCTTTTCCTTTCTCTTGTGCTTGTTGGAAGAGGGTTTGCTGATGTACTGTCTTCTAGAGTCCTTTTCCTTTCTCTTGTCCTTCTTCTGGTTCTCTGGACACTTAGAGAGGAAGTGCCCAGGCTTTCTGCATCCATAGCACACAACTTCTTTATTTGGTGTCTTATCATACTTTTGTTTGTCATTCGTTCTTGCTGACTTTCTCCTGAAGTCCTTTCTAGCCATTTTGAAGAATCTCTTAGCAAAGAGACTCATAAGCTTTTCATTTGTTGTTGAAGTTTCTAATTATTCTGAAGCTTTGAAGGCTATATTCTGTTCTCTTCTGGCTGTAGGAGGTGTTCTTTGTTCAGCTGCCTCCCTGGTCTTTACCAGCTGCTCATAAGACTTCAGTTTGCCTAATAGAGATTCAGTTGAAATCTCATTCAGGAATCTGGCTTCCTTGATTGGCCAGATTCTTGTATCCCATGAGCTTGGAAAGCACATCAGAATCTTGTCATTCACTTCTGTAAGAGTGATGTTCTTGTCCAAGGTCTTGAGCTCATTGATAATTGAGCTTAACCTATTGTACATCTCTGAAACTGTCTCAGCTTCCTGCTTCTTAAAGTTTTCATATTGGGATATGAGATTTGATCTCCTATCCTTTCTCTCATCTGCTGATCCATCCACCATTTGGTTTAGGGAATCCCAAATGGCTTTTGCTGAGGTGCACTCAGCAACTTTCTGAAATATATCATCAGACATGGTTTATGCCAGTATGTTCATGGCTTTTGCATAAGCCATCTTTGCTTTCTTGTATGCATCATTGTAGTCTGGAGGAGGTACTGCAGTCATATTTGTAGAAGTGCTTGGCGGAGCAGCAGGTGGTGGAGGTACACCTGTTAAGATAGAAGCAAAAATGTCTTCATCAATAGAATTCATATACAGCTTGATTCTTGCCTTCCAGATGGCAAACCTGTTAAGGTTGCAAACTGGAGGTCTGGTGCTTGCATAATCTTTGTTCTGGGCCATGGCTGTGTTTTTAAGTTAAATGTGAATAAAGTGATGTGTAGATCTAACAAAGGATCTTTGGTTCAAGGGTTAAATTGTCCAACCAAAGGAACCCGCTCTGATACCAATTGAAAGTTAGAGTTAGATCTAGAATACTCTAGAGGGGGGTGAATAGAGTATACTTAAAAAAATTATTAAGTCCTAGTGCAGGAAATGATGAAATGCTAGCAGATAGTAAACCTAATTCACAAGCACAGCAAGAACAAAAAGAAAAATAGGCAACCAGATGACACAAGAAATTTATAGTGGTTCCCCAAATCTGGGTAGTCCACTCTTCTACCACCCTGGTAGTAATCCACTCAGGTTGTTGATCAGGTGCCTGACACCAATGGGTTTTGATCAGGTCCCCAAAAACCAACTCAAGTCTTTTGATCAGGAGACTTGCAACCAGGAATCACTTTTGAAGGGAGATGACAACTCTTTACAGAGGTGGGGGTGAGAGAGTTGATTATGTCTTCTCTGTCAACAATCAGAGAGAAGACTTATGTAGACTGATGTTAGCAAACAACTCCCCCTGAGATGTAGAATGGTTCAGGGAAGATCTGGAGCTTTATTTCAGGGTGATAGGCCTTCAAGCCGAGTTCTTGACTAGCGGAGATGTAGGAACTTCTTGACTGATTTGATAGTAGTTGTCCTTGGAAGTCCTGGAGAGTATAAGGAAGAAGAAGATTCTTGTTATTGTATGATTGTACTTCTTCTACTGAATGATGATCGATGCTTCTCACTGTAAGCTGCTGATTTTTTTTTCTTTCTCTTCGTTTTGTATATCTGTATCTGTGTGTTTCTTCTTCTCTATCTTTTAAAATTTTGAATGCCTCAGTCATTAATTCTGACGGCCTTGAGAATAATCAGCATTGATTAATTTCCCCAACTGTCTTGTGGAAAATCGGCAAGTAATAACCCTCAGGAAGACCATAATTAATGCTCCCTCTAACGGATACATTCAGAGAATGTTAGAGCATTAATTTTTCAGGAATTATCGCATTTGAGTGAGGACAGAATGCCGGAAATGGCTAAGTCTGGAATCATCGAACAGTTGGCAGAATTCGTCGAACTGAATTACCAGTTCGTCGAGCTGAGATATTGTATTCGTCGACCAGTCAGCTTCTGTTCGTCGAGCTGAGTTCTAAGATCGTTGAGCTGATAACAGAACTGCATGCTTCAGAACCTTTACCTTTTCTGTCTGAAGTTTGTCGAGCTGAGTTTGTAATTTCATCGACTGGAGTTCAGCAACTATTCTAGACTTAGAATAATTCATGAATATAGTTGTTGAAGTAAAGGATCCAGAATTCATCGACCAATGAACAAAGTTTGTCGACCTGAGAACTTCTAACTGAAGGTTCTTGTGAAGTTAAGGTCCAAGTTCATCGAGCTCAGGATCCAGTTCATCGAACAAAGTCTGAAGTTGGACTTGGAATAATTTGGAGTTATCCTGACTTTAGATAGTTGAAGAAATATCCCAGATTTCGTCGACCAGAGAACGAAGATCGTCGAGCTCAGCTTAGATAAATATCTCAAGATCGTCGAGCTGAGAATTTAACTTATCCTTCTGAAACGCTTCTGTGAATTGTGGCGACACAAATCCTTCTTGTGTCGACTGAGCTAGTGTCGACTAATATTATCTGTGTCGACTGATAGTCTGTTGTGTCGACACAAATCCTCTGGGTGTCGACACAGCCTTTCTGTGTGTCGACGCAATTCTTCTGGGTGTCGACACAGATTCTTGAGTCTCTGACAAGCTGTTGTAGGCAGATCCATGTGATGTTGACTCTTGGCCTATACTATAGGACACAATTATGACCCTGACTATACATGTTGGGTCAAACCATCCAAAGTTAGTGAACCTGTCCCAAATCAACTAGGGATCCAACACGATCGTCGACTCCAAAATTCGTCGACCTCTCGGCCAGATCGTCGACCCGAGCATGACATGCCCTGGCACACGCCCGTGTCCCAGGCCGTGTGACCCCTGCCAAGTTCCAAACCTGGCTCAAAATGCCACCCGTCACTCTTTTGAGTTTCGGGGTGTTACATAGGCCATGTTGTGCTCCTAGTAAATCATCTAGGAGAAATAAGTCTCAAAGGAAAAATAAGGCGGCCAAGAAGGCTTTGGCCAAGGAATAAGGGAAAGCTCCTCAAGAACAAACCTCATTCAAAAAGGTCATCTTTACAACGAACGAGTTTGATCGTGATTCCTCCTACGGTCACTTTTCTAGGCCTACCTATGTAGAGCCCAAGTCTCGGTACCAAGGATGGACCCGTCCCCGAAAATTTGGCGAAAGTGTCTTCAAGGCACCTTATGAGGAGATCACTCTTCAGAGCTATGGCCCTTATAATCATGGTCATAACATCAAGAAAGCACCAAAAGTAAAACTCGTTGTGGAAAAGCCTCTTAAGGGGAAGAAGCCATGTGAATGCCATCATCATGAAGCTTCTACCTCTAAGACTGTTGCCCCTGCTAGACCACACTCTCAAAAGGTCAAGCAAGAGAAATTCAGGCAAAGATACAACAGATTTGACTGTTGGTGTTGCGGCAAAGTTTTTCACATTGCTATTGATTGTTGGTTTAACCCCAGAAATTATGTTACTCCTCAAGTTAATAATGGGAGAAAGACCACTCACAATGTTAATACACGTAGGGGGAGTATGCTAACTAGAGGCCAAGGACCCAAATGTGTTTGGGTTCCTAAGGCAACTGATTTGTGATTGCAGGTATGTCCAAAGGCCACCAAAATTCTTATCTGGTACTTGGACAGTGGATGCTCTCGGCATATGACCAGGACTAGAAGCCTACTCCAGAATTATTCTCCAGTCATGAACGGGCCAAAAGTCATCTTTGGAGGTTCTGACAGAGGAATTACTAAAGGCTGCAGTATGATTACTAATGGTAGTGTATCCTTCTTATATGTGGCTTATGTTGAAGGATTGGAACACAATCTTATAAGCATAAGCCATCTCTACGATAAAGGATACATAGTAGAATTTCATGCAGACAAGTGCTTGATGAAATCGGTAGACAATTTGGAAACAATTTTATCAGGCACTCGTAGTAGAAATATATTTTGATTAAATTTTATTTGCATAGACTCTTCTACACCAGTGTGCTTTTTGGCTAAAGATAGTGCGTCTCTTGGTGACCAACGACACAATAGACTAGCACATATTAATTTCAAAACTATTAATAAATTATTTTCTCTTAATTTAGTACTCGATGCCCTAATTGTCAAGTGCGCTAAAGATAGACCTTGTCACGTATGTGTAAAAGGAAAGCAAACAATGGATACCTTTAAAAGAATTATTGGCAAAGACTCTAATAGATGTTTACATCTACTTCATATGGACTTGTTCGGTCCACTGCAAGTTTGAAGTTTGGGAGGCAAGGATTATACATTGGTAATTGTTGATGATTACTCGCACTTTGCGTGGGTGTTCTTTCTAAAACACAAGTCAGATACTTTTGACATCCTTACTAATTTTGTCAGGCAGATCCAGAATGAATACAACTGTTCCGTAGTCAAAATCAGAAGTGACAATGGAATAGAGTTCAAGTCTGTGTCCATGACAGAATTCTGTGAAAGCGTAGGTATCTTTCATGAGTTATCCTCTCCTCGTACTCCTCAACAGAACTGAGTAGCTGAGAGAAGGAATAGAATACTTATAGAACCTGCAGGACCATGTTGAGTTATGCCTCACTATCGAAATATTTTTGGGCTGAAGCCATCAACACTGCATGCCACGTGCAAAATCGAGCACTCATAAACAAAAACCATAATAAGAAACCTTACGAACTACTAAAGGGCAGGAAGCTGACTATTTCAGACTTTAGAATCTTTGGCTGTAAGTGCTTCGTCCTTAACAATGCCAAGTATCACACTACTAAATTTAGTGAAAAGAGCTTTGAAGGTATTTTTGTATGGTATAGTAGCCATAGTAAGGCATATAGGAGTTTTAATAAGAAAACCCTAGTTGTAGAAGAATATATTCATGTTGTATTTGATGAGATGAGCTTGCTGCAAGGCAGCTCTTCTAGTGTGTTTATTGAAGATGCAGATTCAAAGATAAAAGAATTAAACTTGGATGAGCCAACTGAAGAGAAAGATCAATAGTTCATCAAAATCACCACTCCAACCCCAATTGGAGAGGTTGATGACCATGATGAAGATACCATTCAAGTTTATGAAGTCACTCTTGTGGTTGAAGAAGCTCCAGATTCAAGGAATCTAGAGCTCAGACATTTGAAGGATCACCTAATGGACCAAATCATAGGAGATCCCCGGGATGGTGTCAGAACTCGCAGGGTACAACTAATGAAAATTTACATTTGTGTTTTCTCTCACAGGTTGAACCGAAGAAGTTTGAGGAAGCAAACTCAAACGCATCATGGATAATGGCAATAGAAGAAGAGTTGAATCAATTCAAGCGTTGCCAAGTTTGGAAACTTGTTCCAGACCCAAAGGCAAGAACGTCATCAGAACAAAGTGGGTCTACAGGAACAAGATGGACGAGTATGGTACAATCATAAAGAACAAGGCTAGACTCTTCGCAAAAGGATACAGACAGGAAGAAGGAATCTACTTTGATCAGACGTATGCACTAGTGGCAAGGCTGGAGGCAATCTGGTTGTTCGTAGCATATACAACACTTAAGGGCTTCACTTTCTATCAGATGGACGTGAAGTCGGCCTTCCTTAATGGTGACATAAAAAAAGAGTTGTATGTGGAACATCTAGGTTTCGTTGATTCTAACTTTCCTAATCATGTCTATCTTTTATTTAAAGCTTTATATGGTTTAAAACAAGCTCCTCGAGCTTGGTACGAGACACTGTCTAACTATCTTCTTGAGAACAAGTTCACAAGAGGAAAGATAGATAAGACATTATTTCTTAGGGAAATAAAAGGCAAGATTTTGCTAGTGCAAATTTATGTTGATGACATCATATTTGGCTCTACTGACAACAACCTCCGCAAAAAGTTTTCCAAACTTATGCAAGGGAAGTTCGAAATGAGCAGTATGGGAGAGCTGAAGTATTTCTTAGGACTTCAGGTGAAACAATCTGAAGATGGAATTTTCATCTCTCAGATGAAGTTCACCAAAGAGTTAATTAAGAAATTCAGAATAGAGAACGCAATCTCTATGAGGACTCCAATGGGTTCAACTATGTCTCTGGACAAGAATGGGAAAGGAAAACCTTTTGATAAAACCAAGTACAGAAGGATAATTAGATCCTTGCTCTATCTTACTGCTAGTAGATCAGATATAATATTTTCAACATGCGTGTGTGCTAGATTTCAAGTGAACTCTAAAGAATCTCACTACGCTGCTGCAAAGTGGATTTTGAGATCCCTTAAAGGTACACCAAATTTTGGCTTATGGTACCCAAGAAGTAATGATAGCGAAATAATTGGTTTTTCAGACGTAGATTTTGCAGGAAGCAAAGATGATAGAAAAAGCACTTTCGGGACTTGTCAATTCCTTGGAAGGAGGCTCATTTCATGGAGCAGCAAAAAAGCAAAATTGTGTTGCAATCTCAGCGGCCGAGTCAGAATACATTTCTGCCGGCAATTGTTGTGCACAATTGCTTTAGATAACGAACCACTTAAAGACTACAACTTGAAGGTCAAAGACATTCCATTATTTTGCGACTCCTCCAGTGCAATTGCCATAGACAACAATCCAGTCTCTCCAGCCGGACAAAGCGCATAGAGCTGTGATACCACTTTATCAGGGAGCATGTGGAGCATGGTAACATAAATCTTCAATATGTCCCAACTGACAGGAAGATTGTATATATATTCAAGAAGTTGCTGGATAAGGCCAGGTTCTGATTCTTTAAAACAGAACTTGGCATGCTTAACAAGGATATAGAAGAATGAAGAAAAAGATGACAGCAGGTTCAAGTTCTGGCCACATTTCAAAATCCAAGAAATTTCATAATTATGGACTTGATTTCTCGAGTGCAACACTTGTACTCGAGAACAACAGATTTACTTGTCGAGAACGATAATGACTTCTCGAGAACAATATCTCCTCACGAGAACAAGAACTTACTTCTCGAGAACAACAGTTCTACTCGAGAACGGTGGTATCATTTTTCGCGAAGAAGTTCAAATTCGTCGATCGGAGTTCGACGATCGTCGATCAATTTTTCGTCTATCCTATTTCGTCTATTGGAATTCAATTTTCGTCTATCGGAATTCGACGTTCGTTGATCGGTTTCCGACATATTCCAGGTATTATTTTTTTAATGTTATTTTTATCATCAAAATTAAAGGTAAATATAAATAGACATAGGTCCAAGCAATTTTATTCCAGATTTCAAATCCCACTCTTGAGAAAAGACTCTTCACCTTCTCGATCTCCGCTGACTGCCGCACTCAAGGTTAATTCTCCCTTCGTCGGCCAGTTAACAGTTCTTTCTCCTCAATGGCATCATCATCTAAACTCGGGATCGGCAGCGAACTAATCTCCATAGTGATTGATGAACTTTCTGATGACTTCAGAAATGTTCTAATCTTACTAGACACCGCTGGTCTGTCTTTTGTCTTGTAACATCCTTGTCGTATTCTAACTTCTGATGTCAAAGAGTTCTTCCAACATGTGAAGATCAAGCGCAATGGCATGGTGCTCAAATCAAAAGTTAGAGATGCCAAGGCAAAAATTACTTCTCTCTCGATTTCCAAATTTATGCAACTTCCAGTAATAGATCAAGAAGATGATCTAGTAGGCACAGAGTATGAATGTGCATATAGTTTCTGTGGGATTCCCCACTCATCTCACACAGTTCGAAGACAATTCATGAATGCTAAAAGCAAGCTTCTGGCCGGTATTCTGGATAAAGTCCTCCTCTGTAAGACAAACTCCATCAATTATATCACCCAAGAATTCTTTGATATGATGACTGCAGTGATCTGTAGAAAGAAGTATCAATGGGGTATGATGCTTTTTGACTAAATTAAGTGATGTATTAAGAACCCTAACTATGGCAGGATTATCTCTCTTTACCTAAATCAAATGGACCCTGAATTTTTCTCCATGAAAAAGGGCATGGCCCTCCATTACATGAAGAAATTTTCTATTACCTCCATCTAGAGATGGGAGGTCAAACTTCAGAAATCTGACCAAACTTCAAAGGATAATGAGGATGTGGACAGGACTCCATCTCCCCCTTCACATCAGATACCTGATCCAGTAATTGAGGGGGATCCTGCACCATCTATGCAAGCTCAACCACCTCCTAGAAACTCTCTAGTACAGTCTCCTCAAAGAAAATCTCGTGTACAAGAAGAACCAGCCCCATCTCCATCTGATGATATACCTGATGTTGAAGTTATTTCCATACATGATTCTGAAGATGAAATTAAAGATGCTGAATCAAGACTTCCAAGTCTTCACTTTAAGACTCCATCCATGTTGCCCATAGATTTTGAAGATGAACAAAGCATAATCAGTAAAAAGCATACTTCAACATCCACTGTTATCATTGAAGAGATAGCCCCATGGACAGCCCCAGTTCAACCTCAACTATCAATTCCATCTGAAATATTTCCAGAAGGCCCTATTCTAAGCAAGATTGATGATATGCTGACTGCTCAAAGAGCTTATTTTGATTCTTCTCTCAAAGTTGTAACTGACAAAATGACTATATTGGAACAAGAAATGAGTCAAGGATTTGCTGAAATCCAAAATAATACTGATGAATTTAAGAGGCTCTTACAAATTGGAGGAAAAACCATATATCATACCATTACAAGCATTGGTACAATAATGGACCAATCAATTACCCTGGCCAATAATTAGATTTAGCTGGACAAGAGAGCTCAAGAGAGAAATTTCAAAACTTGTGAAGAAGTTGGAAATTTTAAAGAAGATGTTATCAGCACCCTCTCTCTAGAAGTCAGAAAGGGGGAGGATAAAGTGAAAGAACAACTGGAAAAACAAGCTCAAACCATGAAAAATCAGTGGGATGCCAAACTGCAAGAGATCCAGACTTCGGTACTTAAAGAAGTTAAAAGCACAAAGCTATATACATATGACACAACTATATGGATGCATAGTCAACTGTTTCCTGAACTTGCAATGGATCCTTCTGCACCTCCTCCTGCACATTTGGATGTAAACAGGACAACTTTCTCTCCTCCTCCAGAATACTTTAAAGGAGCTCCTCCTGACTATTTTGAAGGACATCCTCCTGAGAACTATGAAGAGGTCTGGGAATCAAAACAAGCCAGCAAGCCTCCTCATCCTCCAGAAATTCAGAAAGCCAAAAGAATGAAATATGGTGATGGAGCCTCAGCAAGTAGATCAACTCCCCATCTTGATATTGAAATGAAAAGACATCAAGAAATTACTGAAGTCTGGAGTCCAACCTCCAAATCTCATATTCTTGAAACTCTCAAGCTGGTAGTTGATTTCAATGAAAATAAGAACTTACATTACAGCCCTCAGGAATGGGAATTACATGAAAAGTCTCTTACCAAAAGGAGGATATATGAAGGAGAATATGGGAGGAATAATCCCAAAGCTCCTCCCAGACCTCCAAAGTATTTTTTCCAAACCATACTGCTACCAGAAGAGACAACAAGAAAAGCTAGAAAGATAGCAACAACAATAGGATTAATAGAAATTGAAAATGTTCTGATAATTCTCATTGTTGAAATTATGGAATTGAATTTTCTCTTGGACAAATTTCTATTAATATGAACCTTTAGTTTTGTTGATCTGATTTTTCTTCATTATAGCTCTTATTCTATTTATTATGACTATTAGTTTCTTTACTTGTGTTATCTTGATTTAATTCACCTTAGTGTAGAGGGTTCTGACTTCTACAAATAGGAGAGATTGTTGGGTATTACATCCACAATAACCCAGATTTGTATGAAGTGACACTTGAACTAAGATGAATTAAATTTGTATTTGATGCTCTTTTTAGTTGAGTGTTTGCAGGATACAATTGCCAAGTGTAGACCAATGTCAGTCTACAATGAGTCATCAAACACAGGACCATGCAATGTAATCCCTCATTATATGATGCATGATGTTGACTCATGTGTAGTCTCTCTATTGGGACACACTTCCTTTTCAAGTACTAAGGGCATGGGAGAAAAGTTGGATGCTGATTATAAAGAAGAAATCATGTTTTTAGATCTTCAAAAAATTCTCTAACTGTTTTTCTCGAGTACTATATTTTGTACTCGAGAAGGACTAAATATTGTTCTCGAGTAAGACTTGTCATGATTTCGTGTTGCAGAAGTAGTTCTCGAGAAAGCTTAATGCTGTTCTCGAGAAGGCCTTCTGTACTCGAGTACTTCATGACACTTCTTCTTGAGTTACATCTTTTCCTGACAAAATTTTTCTAAGTCTTTTTCTCGAGAAGACAAAGTTTATTCTCGAGAAGACTATACTTAATTCTCGAGATGCAGAATATTTTTCTTGAGAACTCGACTATTTTTCTCGAGATCTAGGCATCAGTTCTCGAGAACACTTATTTGTTCTCGAGTGCCAGGCTGATCCTTCTCGAAAACAAAAATTCATTTTTCTCGAGTACTTCTTTTATTTCTCGAGACTGTTGATTTCCACCTCCACATTTTTTCTAAGTATTTTTCTTGTGATCTTCATTATTATTCTCGAGAATAAAAGTTATTTTTCTCGAGACCTTCATTATTGTTCTCGAGAACAGAATTTATTTTTATTGAGAACAATCCTTCTTCTCGAGAACTATTATACTATTTCTGAAAATTTTCTTAAGTCCAATCAGACGGATTTTCAAATGTAACTAGGCACGTGATTGCTCCACGCGGATGAAATGGCCGGAATACGGATCTTTTCACAATGGCTGAAAATCTGCACTTAAATAGAAAAAGATCAGAAAATGGTCATGCACGGTCCCGTGCACGACCGTGCGCTCACCGTGTGTTATTAACTTGCAGACCAAGCTTGCAGTAGATGAAGCATTGACCCAGGTTGTTCTTCGCACACGGGCGATTCCGCCCGTGCGTGAAGGAAATCGTACGGGTAGCGACAGAAAGAGGAAAATAAGAAAAGCGGGTGGAACCATGCATTTTACTCCCGCACGGGCGCTTCCGCCAGTGCGTGAACAAATCGCATGATTAACCACAGAATGCAATAACAAGAAACTACAGGAAAACCGTGCGTTTCCTTCGCGCACGGTTCCGAAGAAACCGTACGTTAAGATCGTCGAGCTCAGTTCGTCGAGCTCAGCTGGATGTTTCTCTTGGACAAACAAAACACACGATCACAAAGGACCGTGTGCTAAGAAAATGCACGACCGTGCATTTTCTCAAACCTACATTCCAAACTTGGGAAAAATGAACCACCTGCATACAAACCAATAAAACTAAAGAGAGCCTTCCAGCGTCACAGAAATGCAATAAAAAACATCTGGAAAGAGACCTTGGGGAGCACCTTGTGCTTACCCCCAACAACAGAATGCGCAATTGCACACCCTTGGGACAAAATAGTGCATAATATGGTCAATGACAGAACGATGCAAATATAACCGATAACCTGTTGAAATGCAGTGCACGAGTGAGAAAATAAGCTCAGATGAGTTTGAAAAACTCTATATAAACTGGACTCATCACACCCCCAGACTTACATGTTTGCGTATCCCGAGCAAACAAAATCTATGCAGATAGGGAAAATGATTTAGCTAACATATAAATTGTGATATGGAGTACCATGCAAAGTCTCATGCTCATACGCGTAAAAATAAAGACAGAGGAAATTTCTAAGTATGCAAAATAATTTACACTTTTCACAATGCGTATCAACATTTTATTATTACTCAAAAATGGAATCACGGTGAATCTTCCGGTCACGCGTACGGAGAAAGTAGACTAATCGCGAGGCGAGCATTGCCAAAGATTAGGGCTCGGGATAACCTCCAAAGGAATCCACCAATGTCGGTGATCATATGCTTGCCCGTTCGCACTCTCTCCACGACACTGATTTGGTTCACACACGAATCAGTAGGACTTTAGGGGAAGATATGGGGCTTGGGTTACAGTGAGGTAAACAAATATAAACAGGAAGGCTACGCACCTAACCCAAATGAGCTATCATAAAAAGAATCCCTCTGCTAAGCAAAATACACACGGGTACACCACACCCCCAGACTTAATTTTTCAAATATGCGTGTGTGCACCGCCTACTCCATAAACATTCTCATCTCAAATGAAATTTTCAATTACACTTTTTCTTTTCACTTTTCTTCTTTTTTATACATGTTTTTTTCAAATCACTTCTCTTTTAAAAATTTCAGCAAATAAACTTTGGAGCACATCCACACATTCACAAAGAATATCACCACATCAACACCCCAACATGAAAAAAAACCTAAAGCTCGACTTGGGTGTGCGACTAGGATCGGCTATGAGGCTTTGGTGAAATAATGATGGAGCTGAATCAAAAGAATGGGTAGGCACAACGGGGCTAGCAAGGATAAGACGTTAGGAACGGTACAAGGCTCAACCGGGCCAAAATGATGGCCTACATCACTCTCATGCATGACTAACCTATACCCATGCTTCAAGAATAGCTTGGGGCAAGTTCTTAGCCAACGAGAAAGGCTATCCATCCTCCCGACTCGAGCAATACTAACCTAACGGCCGTCTACACACATCCCTATGCTACCGTCGGATTCGCACTGGATTCACCAATTTTTGAGTAGAATAAAAAGTATTTACGCAATTAGAAAAATATAAAACTATAAGCATACAGAAAAATTAAATCTACTCCAATTTTTACACAAGACGAGAGCACTCGACTAGGAGCACAGCAAGGTTAACATTTTAACCCGTCTCACAATCCTATGGCAGCACAAACATTTTCCCAAATCATACAAAAGAAAAGAGTTTAACTCGCAGCACGCTAACAGCTAAGCACACGCTCATATGGGTGCAGTGGTGTGCGATGCAATGAACTAATCAAAATAAAACAATAAAAGCTACTAGTATTCACATGAAATGTGCATGTACAGAAGGTAACACATACTGACTCTCCCCTAGACTTAATCTAAGTTACACAGCATATGATATGGAAATTTAAATCAGATAGAGACAAGGGAAGAGGTTACCTAATGCTCAGTCAGTGATCATACCAGAAGATGCGAGAAAGCTCAGAAGCAGTTCCGCCAAACGAAGAATCACAACCCCGCCAATACGAGTTTGCCATGAATACCTACAGGGGTGAGCTCCGCAAAAAAAAATAAAAGAAAAATATACAAAATACAAAGAAAAACTAAACTAAGTTAGAGATGAGAAATAAAAATACAGGAAATGAAAGATAAGTACTGGGGTTACTGTCATCCCAGCACGACTTATTCAGCTAAGGAAGAGGTCTAGCTAATGGGTCTATGAAATAAAAAATGCACAGGTAACTGTTCCAAAATCCATTGCGGTAACGGGTACCGATACGGTGATAAAATAGTTACCCCTCTACCTAAATAAGAATACCTGCCCAACACAGGTAGAGGCAATAAGAAATAAGAAGAGAAGGAGCGTTGTTCCTCACTCATCTTATCATACAAAAAATCCTTGCCCAGCAAGGTATCGTCTATAGGGAGACGACCGGAGGAGAGAGCAATAAATGGAGCTTCCTCAATAGAGGAGGAATCAACCTCCTCGTGAAAGAGGATGCTATCATCCATGACTCGAGCTGAAAGCTCCAAGTCCTCGTGAAGCACCTGCGAAGACTCAACCCGTATAGGCTCAGATGCGGAAAGGGGATCAAGAAATAAAGGAGAAGAAAAACTTAAATAATCAGAAATAGGGGGAGTTGTCCCGGTCTCACTCCCAGCATGATCCAAACATAGATCACCGTCGGTGTCATATGAGTCATAGCAAGGGGAATTCGAGAGCTCAAGGTCCTCGGTGGTGGTTTGGACCTCCTCATCCAACAAGGAAGTGAAAACTTCCTCATCAGAAAGGATCTCCTCATTATCCCACCTCGGTGCGTCATGTTCCAAGGTGTCACACTCTCCATGGGAGAGAATAACGTCCTCGTCCCACATTGGCGCAACCTCGGGCTCTAAATCACTATCAGGCATAACATCATCAACTGACTCACTAGAAATGGGGATAGATAATTCATGCAAAGAAATCGGAGGAACAAAAACATCAATGAAAATATGTGTGGGTTCCTCCGGTGGTGAATCCAAAAGACGGGAAGAATACATAGGGAGAGACAACACCGCAATATCATCACACCGATCAGCAGAAAGTCTAATGAGCATATCTGCAGCAGTCCCCCATAGATAAGGTGGTACTGCGAATATATCATCAGAATCAGAAGGGGCTTCCAGTTGACAGGTGGATAGAACGATTCGGATATCTAGTCCATCATCCTCCTCTAACTGGCACTGAAATTCTACGCAATCTTTCAATACGTTCTCGGTGCTATGACAACACAAACACCAATTTCCATTACTCCTCGGTCCAGGTGGGACCGGAGAGTAATAAGAAGAAGGTGAAGGCGTAGAAGAGAAGTGACCATAAGACTGGGGTATGGTGTATGAAGTACCATAATAAGACAGTGCTCCATACATTGAACCACGAGAAGTATGCTCACTATCTTCAATGGGGCACTCATCACTACTATGCCTATAATCCCCGCACCATCTGCAATAGATATTCATATAAGAATACATGGTGCAACAAGGAAGAATTCACCAACAGAAATAATCTAAGCAAAAATTAACTACACACCAGCAGATAAAAGAAAAGGAAAGCCCGCTGCAGAAAAATAAAAACTAGAAAAGTAACAAAGAAAAATAAGCAACAAATTCTAAAAATTAAAACAAAGAAGAAACATGCAATGTACAAATGGAAAAGGGATTCGATCTACTATCTCCCTCTCCAAAAACTCACACGACTGTGTTTCCCGGCAATGGCGCCAAAAACTTGATGTGTGGAACGGCAAGTGTACCGGGTGCACAAGTAATATAAAATGCATGGTTGGCTTTCCCAAGTGTCGATCTCTTCAAGGAACACAGTAAGGGGGGAGTTAATATCGAGGAGGACTTGAGATTGAAGTCCTTAGGTCGGAGTTAACTAAGGGGAACTTGATGGTTGTGGAAGCAGAAAATAAAATACTAACAACTACTCCTATGCAACGTCTATATGCGATGCTTTGCCAGGCGGGATGGAAGGCTACACGGTCCTCTATACACAGATTCATTAGGCAGATGGACGAGGAGGCAAGCGTAAGAACCAGAATTTGAGGGTCATAAGCACCTCTTCGCAATGCACTCTTCTAGCAATTGCCAGAATGACAAGAAGGGATGGATGGCGGTTGGAAGGATGGCGCAACTCAAGCAACTTAAGCATAAACAATACAAGTTCACATAAACATGAAACTAATAATGCTTTCAACTAAGAGCACATCATCAACACAAAAGTTCTAACAGCACATAAACAACAATAAAGGAAGAACAAGTCAAGAGATCGACCGAATCTGAAGGCTCATCGAGGGGTCGCAGAAGGAATCGCCGGGTTGTCAACCCGCGTCCAAGCTCGGTCCTCTACCACGTCCGGGGTAGAGAAGGGCTGTCACTACCTCCCAATGAACCCGTCTTCTTCGTGTCATAATCCAGATGAAAGTTGCAAGATTCCCTTCGCTTGTTAGCTATGGCGCCAAAGCTTGAAATAGATACTAATCGCTAGGCGAGCATTGCCAAAGATCAGGGCTCGGGATAACCTCCAAAGGAATCCACCAATGTCGGTGACCATATGCAAGCCCGTTCGCACTCTCTCCACGGCACTGATTTGGTTCACACACGAATCAGTAGGACTTTATGGGAAGAGATGGGGCTTGGGTTACGGTGAGGTAAACAAAGATAAACAGGAAGGCTACGCACGTAACCCAAATGAGCTATCATAAAAAGAATCCCTCTGCTAAGCAAAATACACACAGGTACACCACACCCCCAGACTTAATTTTTCAAATATGGGTGTGTGCACCGCCTACTCCACAAAAATTCTCAACTCAAATGAAATTTTCAATTACACTTTTTCTTTTCACTTTTCTTCTTTTTTTATACATGTTTTTTCAAATCATCTTTTTTCAAATCACTTCTTTTTTAACAATTTCAGCAAATATACTTTGGAGCACATCCATACATTCACAAAGAATATCACCACATCAACACCCCAACATGGAAAAAAACAGTAAAGCTCGACTTGGGTATGCGACTAGGATCGGCTATGAGGCTTTGGTGAAATAATGATGGAGCTGAATCAAAACAATGGGTAGGCACGATGAGGTTAGTAAGGATAAGATGTTAGGAACGGTACAAAGCTGAACCGGGCCAAAATGATGGCCTACATCACGCTCATGCATGACTAACCTATACCCATGCTTCAAGAATAGCTTGGGGCAAGTTCTTAGCCAATGAGAAAGACTATCCATCCTCCCGACTCGAGCAATACGAACCTAACGGCCGTCTACACACATCCCTATGCTACCGTCGGATTCGCACCGGATTCACCAATTTTTGAGTAGAATAAAAAGTATTTACGCAATTAGAAAAATATAAAACTATAAGCATACAGAAAAATTAAATCTACTCCAATTTTTACACAAGATGAGAGCACTTGACTAGGAGCACAGCAAGGTTAACATTTAACCCCGTTTCACAATCCTATGCCAGCACAAAAATTTTCCCTAATCATACAAAAGAAACGAGTTTAACTCGCAGCACACTAACAAATAAGCACGCGCTCATATGGGTGCAGTGGTATGCGATGCAGTGAACTAATCAAAATAAAATAATAAAAGCTACTAGTATGCACATGAAATGTGCATGTGCAGAAGGTAACACATACTGACTCTCCCCCAGACTTAATCTAAGTTACACAGCATATGATATGGAAATTTAAATCAGATAGAGACAAGGGAAGAGGTTACCCAATACTCAGCCTGTGAGCATACCAGAAGACGCGAGAAAGCTCAGAAGTAGCTCCGCCAAACGAAGAATCACAACCCCGCTAATACGAGTTTGCCATGAATACCTATAGGGGTGAGCTCCGCAAAAAAAATAAAAGAAAAATATACAAAATACAAAGAAATACTAAACTAAGTTAGAGATGAGAAATAAAAATGTAGGAAATGAAAGATAAGTACTGGGGTTACTGTCATCCCAGCACGACTTATTCATCTAAGGAAGAGTTCTAGCTAATGGGTCTATGAAATAAAAAATGCACAGGTAACTGTTCTAAAATCTGTTGCGATAACGGGTACCGATATGGTGATAAAACAGTTACCCCTCTACCTAAATAAGAATATATGCCAAACACGGGTAGAGACAATAAGAAACAAGAAGAGAAGGAGCGCTGGTCCTCGCTCATCTTATCACACAAAAAATCCTTGCCCAGTAAGGTATCATCTACAGGGAGACGACCGGAGGAGAGAGCAATAAATGGAGCTTCCTCGGCAGAGGAGGAATCAACCTCCTCGTGAAAGAGGATGCTATCATCCATGACTTGAGCTGAAAGCTCCAAGTCCTCGTGAAACACCTGCGAAGACTCAACCTGCACAGGCTCAGATGCAGAAAGGGGATCAAGAAATAAAGGAGAAGAAAAACTTAAATAATCAGAAATAGGGGGAGTGGTCCATGTCTCACTCCCAGTAGGATCCAAACATAGATCACCGTCGGTGTCATATGAGTCATAGCAAGGGGAATTTGAGAGCTCATGGTCCTTGGTGGTGGTTTGGACCTCCTCATCCAACAAAGAACTGAAAACTTCCTCATCAGAAAGGATCTCCTCATCATCCCACCTCGGTACGTCATCCTGTTCCAAGGTGTCACACTCTCCATGGGAGTGAATAACGTCCTCGTCCCACATTGGCGCAACCTCGGGCTCTGAATCACTATCAGGCATAACATCATCAACTGACTCACTAGAAATGGGGATAGATAATTCATGCAAAGAAAGCGGAGGAGCAACAACATCAGTGAAAATATGTGCAGGTTCCTCCAGTGGTGAATCCAAAAGACGGGAAGAATGCATAGGGAGAGACGGCACCGCAATGTCATCACACCAATCAGCAAAAAGTCTAATGGGCATATCCGCAGCAGTCCCCCATAGACAAGGTGGTACTGTGAATATATCATTAGAATCAAAAGGGGTATGTAACACCCCCTATCTGTCACATAGCATATAGCAGTAGGTCCGGCCGGGGCCCGACGTCGTATTCCACAGACAGACCGGGTGGTTACTCATGGAAACCATCCAACCAATCATAGCGTCCTACACAGAGCATTCTAGCGGAAGCAGTTTGTAAAAGTTGCAACAAAGAACCCAGCATTAAAGCATGAATGTCCACTAATACCAAATAGGAATATTACAAATACACCAGTACAAGCCTTACAGCCTTACAAAATTGTTCACTTCATATTACATGTTTTACAAACCACGGCACGCAGGCCGGTCATACATGAATAAAGCAGTAAACACTCCAATTAGGCCTTCGAGGGCCGGCTTCGCAAAATGGGCTTTAGCCCGCTATTGGCCGCTTGGTCCAGCAGTACCTGCAAGCAACAAACCACCACACGGTGGCAAAACAAGGCAACAGTCAGCAATGCTGACCAAATTATAGCGATCCCGCCCCCAACTCGGGGCGGCGATGCTCCTTCCCTGCATTGCATTAGCATAAGCAAGCAATATAACAATAATCATTTCATCACAGTCATAGGCTCATACGGCCACACAACCCATGCACTCAGGGCACATTCTCGGTGAACATAGTCTAAGTCTGCTGACTCACCACCATCCCTTTGGATGGCCAATCAATGAGCAGTTTGTCTTCCCGGCATGGGTCACGGTAATTAAAACCATAGACCGCCGAAGACTCTCATCTATGCTAACGGCTCTAATCCAAACGACATAGAACGGGTACGGTTCCATCTAACCCGTGCTCACAACGCAACGGTAATTTAAACCCCCGCAACGGTAATTTAAACCATATGTTCAGGTCAAACTTCTCCCGAGTCCCGTTTCCATCACATTTCACATAACTCGGTTATGTTCAAGTTGGCTCTCAGGCCACCAAGTTGGCAAGATCACGCATCCGCCCAGTTTTCCAGGTGCACCTTTGGGTTAATCCCCAAGGCTCCCTGTTGCAATCTACCGTGTAGAAAACCCAAAAAACAACCAATAGCATGGAGTCTTCTCCGGCATTTATGCAATGCAACATCACCGATCCAGACCAACATGTCCGGGTAGGCTTCACACATCATGCCTATGTCCGTTCTCGCTTACGCACTCTAAACAACGGGGACTTCACATATCTACCCGAAGGAACGCCTCCAACTCACCGCAAATTCGCGAGAGCGGGCTTCCTATGCAAATAAGGAGAGCTACTCATGCTCAAGAAGAGAATTGTTACCCTTGCGTTCCTCTTTGGTGCCATGGAAAAGTAAGCGGATGAAAAGCACCGCACTAGCTTTGCCTCCGTGGATCCGGAGTCGGCTCGCGATTTGGAGCTTCGAAGCTCCTCCAATGGCCGGATCTAGCTTCTTCTTCCTTCCTTGGCTCTCCTCTCTCTCTAAGATTTAGAAAGACAACCACTCATGAAAAGTGAGGGTTTCTAAGGCCCAATCCTGGGTATATCCCTTCAGGAACAACCCCCAGCCGTTGGATCATCAATTAAAGAAATGAACGGCTTTGATTCGGGACTGAAATGCTCAATCTGGACCACACACGGCCTGGCACACGCCCGTGTCCAAGGCCGTGTGCCTCATTCGCCGTCAAAATCAACGCGCCTGGAACAACACACGGCATCGAACACGCCCGTGTTCGATATGACACGCCCGTGTTCCACCTGACATGGCCGTGTGGCCGGCCGTGTACACCCATCGTTTTTCCCCGAAAACAACCTGAGCACTGCACGGGTTCTAGGACACGCCCGTGTCCTTGCCCGTGTCACCTCAACACACCTGGGATCCAGGTCGTGTATACGGTCTCGACACTCGACACTTCATCGAGAGAAGATCGTCGACCTTACGACACGGCCTCGGACACGCCCGTGTCCTAGGCCGTGTACCTTGTCTCGACACATCGTCGAGCAAAATGTCGACTCCCCGGGACGAGTGTCGATACGGGTCGACACGCCCTGCGACACGCCCGTGTCGCAGGCCGTGTGCCATGTCTCGACACTTCGTCGAACGCAGAGTGTCGACTTCGCGGGCTAAGTGTCGACACGGGTCGACACGCCCTGCGACACGCCCGTGTCGCAGGCCATGTGCCCAGTCTCGACACAATGTCGAGCTCAAAATGTCGACTTCCCGGCTGAGTGTCGATACAAGCTTGACACGCCCTGGGACACGCCCGTGTCCCAGGCCGTGTGCCTGCAGCCAGACCCCAAAACTTGCCCAAAACATCCCCCGTCGCTCTTTTGAGTTTCGGGGCGTTACAGGGCATCCAGTTGACAGGTGGATGGAACGATTCAGATATCCAGTCCATCATCCTCCTCCAACTGGCACTGAAATTCTGCGTAATATTTCAATACGTGCTCGGTGCTATGACAACACAAACACCATTTTCCAGGTCCAGGTGGGACCGGAGAGTAATAAGAAGAAGGTGAACGTGTAGAAGAGAAATGACCATAAGACTGGGGTATGTTGTATGAAGTACCATAAGAAGACGGTGCTCCATACACTGAACCACGAGAAGTATGTTCACTATCTTCAATGGGGCACTCATCACTACTATGCCTATAATCCCCGCACCATATGCAACGGATATTCGTATAAGAATACATGGTGCAACAAGGAAGAATTCACCAACAGAGATAATCTAAGCAAAAATTAACTACACACCAGCAGATAAAAGAAAAGGAAAGCCTGCTGCAGAAAAATAAAAACTAGAAAAGTAACACAGAAAAATAAGCAACAAATTCTAAAAACTAAAACAAAGAAGAAACATGCAATGTACAAATGGAAAATGGCTTCGATCTACTATCTCCCTCTTCAAAAACTCACACAACTGTGTTCCCCGGCAACGGCGCCAAAAACTTGATGTGTTGAATGGCAATTGTACCGGTCGCACAAGTAATATAAAATGGGTGGCTTTCCAAAGTATCGATCTCTTCAAGGAACACAGTAAGGGGGGAGTTAATATCGAGGAGGACTTGAGATTGAAGTCCTTATGTCGGAGTTAACTAAGGGGGATTTGATGGTTGCGGAAGCAGAAAATAAAACACTAACAACTACTACTATGCAACGCCTATATGCGATGCTTCACCAGGCGGGATGGAAGGCTACACGGGCCGCTATGCACCAATTCGCTTGGCGGATGGACGAGTAGGCAAGCGTAAGAACCAGAATTTGAGGGTCGTAAGCACCTCTTCCCTGCGCACTTTTCTAGCAATTGCCAGAACGATAAGAAGGGATGGATGGCAGTTGGAAGGATGGCGCAACTCAAGCAACTTAAGCATAAACAATACAAATTCATATAGACTTGAAACTAATAATGTTTTCAAATAAGAGCACATCATCAACACAAAAGTTCTAACAACACATAAACAACAATAAAGGAAGAACAAGTCAAGAGATCGACCGAATCTGAAGGCTCATCGAGGGGTCGCGGAAGGAATCGCCGGGTTGTCAACCCGCATCCAAGCTCGGTCCTCAACTACGTCCGGGGTAGAGAAGGGTTGTCACTACCTCCCAATAGACCCGTCTTCTTCATGTCACGATCTAGAAGAAATTTGCAAGCTTCCCTTCGCTTGTTAGCTTTGGCGTCAAAGCTTGAAATAGAGCTTAAAAGATGAAGGAGAAGGCTGAGAGCAAGCACCGGCAAGGTATAGGCTTTGCGAGCATGGCCGGAGCTTCTCTCCTTAGTGGAAGATGAAGGAGGAATGTGGAAGGGCGGAACTTTGCCCTAAAACGCGGCTGGAAAGGCCGGAATACGGATCTTTTCACAATGGCTGAAAATTTGTGTTTAAATAGAAAAAGATCAGAAAAATAGTCGCGCACGGTCCTGCACACGACCGTGCGCTAACCCTGTATTATTAACTTGCGGGCCAATCTTGCAGCAGATGAAGCGTTGACTCGTGCGTTTTTCTTCACGCACGAGAGATTCCCCCCGTACGTGAAGGAAATTGCACGGGTAGCGACAGACAGTAGGAAAACAAGAAAAGCAGGTGGAACCATGCGTTTTACTCGCGTACGGGCGCTTCCGCCAGCGCATGAACAAATCGCATGATTAACCACAGAATGCAATAACAAGAAGCTACAGGAAAACCTTGCATTTCCTTCGTGCATGGTTCCGAAGAAACCATGTGTTAACCGTGCGTTAAGATCATCGAGCTCAGTTCGTCGAGCTCAGCTCGACATTTGTCCTGCACAAACAAAACGCACGATCACAAAGGACTGTGTGCTAAGAAAACGCACGACCGTGCGTTTTCCTCAAACCTACATTCCAGACTTGGGGAAAATGTACCACCTGCATACAAACCAATAATACTAAAGAGAGCCATCCATCGTCACAGAAATGCAATGAAAAACATCTGGAAAGAGCCCTTGGGGAGCACCTTATGCTTACCCCCAACAACAGAATGTGCAATTGCACACACTTGGGCCAAAATAATGCACAATATGGTTAATGACCGAACGATGCAAATATAACCGATAACCGGTTGAAATGCAGTGCACGAGTGAGAAAACAAGCCCAGATGAGTCCGAAAAACTCTATATAAATCGGACTCTTCACCAACCCTAGAAGAAGCCTCAGAAGAAATTCTACGATTCTGAATTGGAAATTCACTTTCTAAATTGAGAGCCGTCGTCGTTGTTCGTCACCATTCTTGCTGATACGCTTTCGATCCAGAGATTCAGAGCAAGAGATTCAGAGATCAAGTTACTCTACAATCGACAGATTCTCTCCTTGATTTGCTGAGTCCAGAATCTTTAGATCCAGAGATCTAGTCGGGGCTTCTTCAAAATAATTCTCACAGAGCCTCAAAGTTCAAGGAAGAAGAACGGCTGAAGTTTTCAGATCTGAGAAATTACTATTTGTATTTCATTACATTCATTTTATTATTGTAGGAGATTCTTCTCCAAGTGTAGGAGCTTTGTTCTCCGAGTTATTTGTAGGAAGTTTTCTCTTCTGAGTGTAGATCCTGTTTTTGGGATCGAGTTGTAGGAACTTCGTTCCGAGTGGTAGGATTGTTTTCAATCTGAGATTAGTGGTGTAGCAGAGTCTAGTGCGTTGCTAGATCGGTGAGGTGGAAAGTGAATGTACCCAGGGTTGGGGAACCAATATAACTTTTGCTGTCATCTGTGAATGCTTGGTTATTTTTAGTGCATCGCTCGCTAAATTTTTATTCCGCAAAAAGAACGCACAACTCACATATTCACCCCCCTCTAGGTGATTTAGGATGACAACTTAAACTTTTTCAAGAGGAGTTCTAATTATCTTAATGCCATAGTCTTCAAGCTGATGATGTATCCACAACAATTGAGCACTGCAGCTGCCTGCTGCAATGTACTCTAACTCTGTAGTGGAGATAGCAATAATTGTCTATTTCTTACTGCTCCATGACACCAATCTTCCACCTAGGAATTGACATGTACTGATGGTACTTTTCCTATCTTCCTTGTAGTCTGCAAAATCTGCATCTGAAAATCTAGTTAGCTCAAAATCCCTATTCCTAGAGTGCCCCCTTAAGATACCTTAAAATTCTCTTTGCAGCAGAATAATGAGATTCTTTAGTGCATGTCTGATACCTAGCACAGACACATGTAGCACGCATGATGTCATACCTACTGTAACACCCCCATCCGTCACATGGGATATAACAGAAGGTCCCGTCAGGGCCCCACACCATATACCACGGACAGCTAGTGATGTTACGTATTAATACCAAATTGCCGCCAAAGGAGACACACGTCCTAACTCAGAGCATTCTAGCGGAAGCTTTTTAAGACAGTTATAAGAACCCAAACCAAAGTATGAATGTCCACTAAAATCCAAAGTAGGAATGACAGTACAAATACACCAAATAGTTAGCCTTATGACCTTACAAGAGTTTACTTAAACAATAAATGTCTTCCATACATCGGCACGCAGGCCGGACACACATGATCATAAAGAGCAAACATTTCACTTTGGCCTTCAAGGGCCAGCTCAGCATCAGGGCTTCAGCCCACTACTTGTCGCTAGGCTCTGCAGCACCTGCAATCGACATTCCACCGCAGCGGTGGCCAACAAAAGCAACGGTCAGCTAAAGCTGACCCAATTATAATGACCCCACCCCTAAATCGGGGCGGCGGTGCTCCTTCCCTGCATTTTATTAGTATAACAAAACAAGATAGTGAATGTACAATTTAAGAACACTTCACCACAGGCGTAGACACGCACGGACACACACCTCGTGCTCTCAGGGCACATTCTCGCTGAACCAGATCCACCACTGGCCCCAGGACGGCAACATCGTGAGCATTTTAGTCTTTCCGGCCGATTCCTAAGACTAGCCCTATATGTCATCGGTAGGCCTCTTAAACCTAACCACATAGAGCGGGTATAGTTTCACTCAACCCGTTGTTCACATCGTCATGTCAATTTAAGTCATCGGCATGGGTCAAGCTTCCCTGAAGCCCGAGCATCGATCATACAATTTTACATAACCCAATTATGTACAAGTTGGCTCCCAGACGACCAAGATGGCAGAACCACGCATCTGCCCAGTTTTCTGGATGCACCTTGGGGTTAGTCCCCAAGGCTCCCTGTTGCAACCTACGTAGAAAAACCATAAAAACAAATGGCACGGAGTCTTCTCCGGCAAAACAAGCATAATAAACACATCACTGATCCAGACCAGCATGTACGGGTAGGCTTCACACACCATGCCTATGTCCGTACTTCGATTCCGGACTCTACATGCAAAACTATGAGGACTATTCATATCCACCCGAAGGAACACCTCACACTCACCGCATACTCGCGAGAGAGGGTTTCCAATGTAGAAAGAAAGAGGACTTCACATGTCCAAGAAGAGAATCGTTACCCTAGTGGTTCGCTTCATCCTCATGGAGAACTAGCCGGATGAAAAGCACCGCAACATCCTCGCCTCCACGAATCTCGACTCGGTTTGCGATTCGGAGATCCGAAGCTCCACCGGCGGCCGGATTTCTCCTTCTCCTTCTCCTTCTTCCTTGCTCTCCCCTCTCTCTGACACTTTAGAAAGAGAAAGCCTTAAGAAAATGAGGGTTTCACCACCTACTCCCGGCCTAATAACAATAAGGACAAATCTGGACCCTTGGATCCCATTTGAAGGAAATGAATGGACACGATTCGCACCTAAAATCACTTTCGTGGGCCGAACATGGCTTGTGACACACCCATGTCAAAGGTCGTGTGCCTCAAGCAACGTAAGAAACAGTCACGTCCCGACCAGGAAACGGGCTTAGACACGCCCGTGTCAATATTTGACATGCCTGTGTCAATCAGCATACGCCCGTGTCACGGGGCGTGTTCCTCAATCGACACAGGAACCGTAATGTCTCAAACAGGACACGGTTTCTCGACACGCTCCTGTCAACTTTTGACATGCCCGTGTCGGCCAGTAGACGCCTGTGTTCTAGGTCGTGTTCCTCACCCGACACAGCTCGGCTAACACAGAGCAGGACACGGCCATTGACACGCCCGTGTCTCAGGTCGTGTGCCCGACCTCCAAGGATAGTCGAATGCATTTCGTCGACCACACGAAAAATCGTCGAACACGTAGCAAGATACGACCATGGACATGCCTGTGTCCCAGACTGTGTGACCCTTATCAGGCCCCAGATTTGCCTTAAGACGCTACCAAATCATTTCTGAGTTTTGGGGTGTTAAAATTCTCGCCCCCCCCCCCCTCCATTAAATGAATTTTGTCCCGAAATTATGGAATAGAAAGTACTCAAACTTAAACGGTACCTGAGTAGAAGAGCTTGGGATACTCCTCAAGCATGGTCTTCTCTCGCTCCCACGAAAGATCTGCACAACCACAGTTGTCCCATCGGACTTTGACCATCCTGATGTCTTTATTATGAAGTCGCTTGACTTCAAAGTCCTCAATGCGAACGGGCTTGACCTTCATCATCAACCCATGATCAACAGGTACCTGATTGACCGCAATCACTTGTGAAGGCTCTTGCACCGCCTTCCACAACACCGGTATATGGAATACGTCGTGTAGACCACTCAATTCTACTGATAACTTCAGTTGATAAGTCGCCTCACCAATTCACTCTAGAATCCCAAACGGTCCAAGGTAGCTCGGATTCAGCTTCTTCAAGCATCGTACCCGTGAGACACCCTTGAACGGCTTAATTTTCAAATATACCCAGTCACCAACAGCGAACGCAACATTCCTATACTTGGCATTATAGTATTTAGCCTGTCTGTCCTGAGTGATCAGCAATCGTGCTCATTTGTACCAACGAAGTGGCGTCTTCCACTTCTTGACGTTTGTACAGCTTCGACTCACCCGTCTCCAACCATTACAATGGCGTGTGACACTTTATACCATAAAGGGCCTCGAAGGGCGTCATTTTAATGCCCGCTTGGTAGCTATTGTTATAAGCAAACTCCACCATGTAAAATTGATCTTCCCACCGCTTTCTGAAATCCAAGATGCACATGCGAAGCATGTCCACCATCATCATGTTGACCCTCTCGGTCTGACCATCCGTCTGCGGATGATAGGCCGTGCTGAAACTCAGCTTGGTTCCCAAAAATTGATGCAATAACCTCCAGTCGTTGGAAGTGGCGTCGTTTCCCTTCTGCAACCTTGACAACCCATGCACGAAATCCATTTAAATATCGTTGAACTTCCACTCCGGGATCGGCAAGGGCTTCAAGAAACCTCCGGGCTTCTGGCACTCCTCCTTCACCAAGGCGCATGTTTGACACTATGCCACATAAAGTGCCACGTCTTTCTTAAGTCCTGGCCACCAGAACAACTTTTTCATATCACAATACATTTTCGTGCTCCCTGGGTGAATCGAGTACTTGGTATGATGAGTCTCATACATCAATTCCTCCCACAGTTTACCCACATTTGGGACGTACAGACGACTGTCCCTCCATAACAGTCCATCAACAACACCAAATTGGGAATTTGACCCATCCAAAGCCTCATTCATGATCTGCTTCATGTTGCTATCCAAATCAGAGCCTGTTGAATCCTATCTGCAAGATCATACTGCACCTCTGTCCAATTCAATTGCGATTCGGCACTTGTCTGCTTGTCAACAAAAGAGATCTCTAATGCCTCCAAATCATGAACTAAACGCTCATCATGTATCGACAACTAGTTGGCCTGCGCGGGGGCCCTGCGACTCAACACATCCGCCACTGCATTGCCTTTCCCAGGCACATAATGTATCTTAAAGGTGTAGTCACCCAGGAACTCCATCCACCTCCGCTGACGAATGTTTAGGTCCTTTTGATCCAACAAGTACTTCAGGCTCTTGTGATCGGTATAGATATCGACCTTCACATCGTACAGGTAATGCCTCCATAGCTTCAGGGAAAATATCACGGTCGCTAACTCAAAGTCATGGAACGGATAATTCCTCTCGTGTACCTTCAGCTGACGTGAGCCATAAGCTATTATACTCCCATGTTGCAATAAAACACAACCTAAGCCACTGCCCGAAGCATCACTGTAAATTTCAAATCCTTCGGTCCCACTCGGCGAACATAGAATAGGCGTCGTGGTCAACCGACTTTCTTGTTCTTTGAAAGCTTGCGCGCACTCCAGCGACCACACAAACTTTTGATCTTTCCTCGTCGAAGTCGTGAGGGGTAACGCTATACGTGAGAAGTTCTCTACGAAGCGCTTGTAGTAGCCGGCAAGTCCAAGGAAACTCCAAACTTCTACTACTGTAGATAACATAGGTCACTGCCGTATCGCAACTATCTTCGCCGGATCTACCGCAAACCCTTCTCCACTAACTATATGACCAAGGAATGCTATCGAGCATAACTAGAATTCACATTTGGAGAATTTGGCATAAAGTTGATTCCTCCTCAATGTCTCCAACACCATATGCGGATGCTTGAAATGATCATCCTCGTACAGCGAGTACACCAGTATATCATCGATAAAGACTATCACGAAGTTGGCCTGGTACTCTTTGAATGTTCTGTTCATCAAATCCATAAACACGGATGACGCATTAGTCAGCCCAAACGGTATGACGGTGAACTCATAATGCCCATACCGTGTGCTGAAAGCTATCTTGGGTATGTCACTTTTCCTTATCCGCAGCTGATAGTATCTGGATTTTAGATCCAACTTTGAGTACACAGTCAACCCACCAGCTGGTCGAACAGATCATCTATCCTTGGGATCGGATACTTATTCTTCTATGTTAGCTTATTCAACTCCCAATAATCGATACAAAGTCGTAAACTTCCATCCTTCTTCTTAACAAAGAGGACCAGCGCACTTCAAGGCTACGAACTTGGACGCACATAACCTTGCTCCAACAGCTCTTGAAGCTGTACTTTCAATTCTGCCATCTCCTTAGGCGCTAACCGATACGGAGAGCGTGACATAGGTTTGGCACCCGGCACCAACTCAATAGTGAAGTTGATCTCTCGCTGAGGCGGGGCTCCAGGAAGATCGTCAGGGAACACGTCAGGATGCTCAGATACAGCTGGGATACTGTCCAAACTAGGCTTAGGATTTGAAGCCTCCACTAATATAAAAAACATCTCTGCACCAGTATGAACTGCCTTAACCACCTGGAGAGCAGACATCAAAGTCTTGCTCGACCCTTTCATGCCCGCAAATGTCGTCTCACGATCAGTTCCCAATTTGAACTCCTTGCGGTTGTAATCAATGTATGTCTGCTGCTTCGATAGCCAGTCCATCCCAAAGATCATGTCAAACTCCACTAACGGCAGTAGCGACGCTTGCAAGTTAAACTCTTGACTCCCAATCCGTATCTTTACGCAACAAACTCTATCCGCAGGCATTGTACACCCATTAGGCAACAACAGATCCAACTTGTCCCCTGCCATCAAACAAGGTACTCCAATGTGCGATACAAATCCTTCGGACAAAAAATCAATGCGAAGCTCTCGTATCGAACATTGCTCTCGCTGGATAATCGAAAATCAAAACAAAGCCTAGAACAAGCAGTCATAAGCTAACGTGCAAAAGGTAACAAATATATAAAGCTACTCTGCTTTTAATTAGCTCATACATGTCCCCACGTCAGTCTGCTTTATGGCCTCCTGAAGGCCAATATTGTACACTCCAGGATGAGCTGGAGCATATTGGGATGTGGTTGACTCCACCGCCTTCCCCTTTACCTCGTATGTTGCTCCAGGCTTCATCTCGGACTTTAGACGTCCGCTCTGGCACTCTCGGGCAAAATGCCTCGGCTTCCCATAGCTAAAACATGCGCCCGGGATTCGGGTTGTAGTTGCCCCAGATGCACCAGAAGAAGGGGTTGGACCTGAAGTCCTAGCCTTCTTATTCCACCTACGGAAACTAGATTTTGAGGAGGTCGGTACCTTGAATTCCCTCTTCTTCACACTAGAGTCCCTCTTCTCTTGGACTCTCTTCAGATCCTTCTGCAATGATCGGGCCGTATTGACCAGGGTTAGGAAACCCTGCGTCATAGGCCCCGAGAGTAGTAGCCTTAGGTCATCACGCAGACCCTCGTAGAATCAGTTGGTCTTACGCTCCTCATCAGCCAAAGTAGAGATAGCATAACGACCCAACCGCATAAACTCATGGAGGTACTCATCCACGCTACTATCTCCCTGTGTCGGTCTCTAGAACTCATTCTCCAAAGTGATCCTCTGTGCCGAGGAGAGGTATCTTGCCAAGAATAACCTCAAGAACTCCTCCATCGAGACATCTGTGAGTTTCCTTCCAACAAAGTGATGCAGCTCCAACCCTTCCCACCACAACCTCACCTCTCCATCCAACAGGAAGGTGGCTATGGTGGTCTTCTGCCATTCCTCTGTTTCCATGGCTGTCAAGACTCTCTTCACCCGAGAGATCCAATCTTCAGCCTATGTTGGATTTCCAGTTCCTGAAAACACCGGAGGTTTAAAGCTCATTACATGTTTGAGCTGCTTCTCTGTTGCTCTTCTAGGTATCAACGGATCTACCACCACTTGTTCCACCCTTCTGGGTTATGCTTCTCAAACTGGTACATGCTCCCCTACAGGGGTAGGATGTTGCACTTGCGTTCCTTGCTGGGCATTTATCATCACAAACACCGCCTCAGCCACAAGTCTTATAGCTTCTGCTGAAGGAGGGGTTGCAGGCATGTCATTATGTGGACTGCATGCCTCAGAAAGCGGGTGTTCTGCTTGCCCTGAGCCACACCTGATCACCAATAGTCGTACAACACACCATTAAGTGACCAAATAAAATTGCAAAAAGAAATTATATGAACACGCAGGTTCCTCAAACATTGTATTTTCATTCCTAAGTGGACATTCATGGGTTATTTTCATGTTATAACGATGACGCACATACATGTGCACACCACCCCTTAAAAGAATTTGCCCACAAATTCAAATAAGCAAGACCAATGCCATAGTCTGATACCAAATTGTAACACCCTCATCCGTCACATGGGATATAACAGAAGATTCGGTCGGGGCCCCACGCCATATACCATAGACTGCTAGTGGAGTTACGTATTAATACCAAATTACCGCCAAAGGAGACACGCGTCCTAACTCAGAGCATTCTAGCGGAAGCTTTTTAAGATAGTTATAAGAACCCAAACCAAAGTATGAATGTCCACTAAAACCCAAAGTAGGAATGACAGTACAAATACACCAAATAGTTGGTCTTATGACTTTACAAGAGTTTACTTAAACAATAAATGTCTTCCATACATCGGCACGCAGGCCGGATACACATGAGCATAAGAGCAAACATTTTGCTTTAGCCTTCAAGTGCCAGCTCAGCATCATGGCTTTAGCCCACTACTTGCCACAAGGCTCCGCAGCACCTGCAATCAACATTCCACCGCAGCGGTGGAAAACAAAAGCAACGGTCAGCTAAAGCTGACAAAATTATAATGACCCCACCCCTAAATCGGGGCGGCGGTGTTCCTTCCCTGCATTTTACTAGTATAACAAAATAAGATAGTTAAAGTACAATCTAAGCGCACTTCACCACATGTGTAGGCACGCACGCTCACACGCGTCATGCTCTCAGGGCACATTCTCGGTGAACCCGGTCCACCACCGCCCCCAGGATGACAACATTGTGAGTATTTTAGTCTTTCCGTCCGAAGCCTAAGACCCTCCCTCTATGCCATAGGTTGTCCTCTTAAACTGAACCGCATAGAGCGGGTACAGTTTCACTAAACCCGTTGCTCACTTCATCGTGTCAATTTAAGTCATCGGCGCGGATCAAGCTTCCCCGAAGCCCGAGCATCGATCATACAATTTTACATAACCCAGTTATGTACAAGTTGGTTCTCAGGCCACCAAGATGGCAGAACCATGCATCTGCCCAGTTTTCCAGGTGCACCTTGGGGTTAGTCCCCAAGGCTCCCTGTTGCAATCTACCATGCAGAAAAGCCCGAAAAACAAACGGCACGGAGTCTTCTCCATCAAAATAATCATAATGCACACATCACCGATCTAGACCAATATGTTCGAGTAGGCTTCACACACCATGCCTATGTCCGTACTTCGATTTCGGACTCTACCTGCAAAACTAGGAGGACTATTCATATCCACCCGAAGGAACACCTCACACTCTCCGCATACTCGCGAGAGCAGGTTTCCTATGCAGAAAGAAAGAGGACTTCACATGTCCAAGAAGAGAATCGTTACCCTAGAGGTATAACACCCCAAAGCCCAAATTTGGGTTCAAGCTAGGTGACACGGCCTGGGACATGGGATTGTCCTAGGCCGTGTCCAGCTCTGCAATTCTCGAGTGGGCCTCGAGTGTGCCTCGAGTGAGGCACACGGCCTGGGACACGGGCGTGTACTAGGACGTGTCCTTCTCGGGTCGACGAACTTCTCGAGTGGTCGACGAAATGAACTCGAGATAGCGAACATGGCCATGTTCTGGTTGACACGGGTGTGTCGGGAACCCATGTTCTCTTCGGGTTGTTCTTGGTCCTATATCGATTGAGCGACACGCTATGCCACACAGGCGTGTATTGAGTGATACGGGTGTGTCAATGTTCACACGGGCGTGTCTAACCCCGTGTCCTGGTCGGTTTTAATTCGGTTCCTTTGCCGCTTAAGGAACACGGCCTGTGACACGGGCATGTCACAAGCCGTGTCAGCCCAAAAATAGGTATTTCTAGGCAAATCGTGGTCGTTCATTTCCTTCATCTTGGATCTAAGGGTCCAGGCCCTTCCCTGCTGTTATAAGGCTTAGAGTGGATGGATACTCTCCGTTCATCTTTAGTCTTTTCTCTTTCTCAAACAAGTGGAGAGATGGGAGAGCAAGGAAGGAAGGGGAGAGTGTATCCGGCTACCGGAGGAGCTTCAGAGTTCCGAATCGAGATCTGAGTTCAGATTCATGGAGGCAAGGCCGTGGCGGTGATTTCCATCTGGCTAGGTCATGGCTCCAAAGCGATCGTCGAGGGTAACGATCTCCTTCTTGGACAAGCGAAGTCCTACTTTATGCATAAGCACGGAATCCTCCACCAAGTAGTGGATAGAGTAAGTGATTCCAAGTTGAGTCTGCATCTAGAGCTGGAAGAGTGTAGTATGGCATAGGCATGCTGTGTGAAGCCCACCCGGACGGGTAGTCTGGATTGGTGATGTTTATATTGTGAACCGGAGAAGACTCTGTGTATTGTATGGATGCTTGTGAATTGTGAATAGCTAGCAAGCTCGGGATGAGCCCTTGGATTGTGTGTGTTGAATTGGAAAGTGGCTCTGCTAGAGCTGTGTGCGAAGCAGGAAAGGGAAGGCTGACCCGCTTCAAGATCTGAGCTATTGATGAATTGAGCAACGGGAAAAGGATGACCTGGAACTGTGTTGTGAGAGATCGATTGGTGGCAATGCATGGGCAGATGCGGCCCCAACCCGGCTTGCTGCATCACAATGGTGGGTCGATCTAGATGCGATCTAAATGCTCAAGTTTGTCGTGAGGTTAGCACCTCTGAGTGGGATAGACAGAATGTCCCCAGCATGCGTGTTGGTAGACTAGGACCGTCCAACCAACAAGTTAAAAACCTCTGCTTGGTGGTGGTGCCAAGGAGTCCGGCCCACCGTAATGTGACCTGAGAGCACGGAGCGTCTGGTGGAGACGGGCGCTTGTGATACTATTGTGATACTTGTTGTGCTAGATATATGTTATGATTGCAATACATATAGGGAAGGAACCACTGCCCTGGGTAAGGGGTAGGGTCGTTATAATGGATCAGCTAATGTTGACTTTACTTTGTTTACCGCTCTTGGGGTGGATGTCTAACTACAGGTGCTGACAGGTTGAATTGGATTGAGCAGATTGAAGCCCTTGCTGCTTAAAGGCCCTTGAAGGTCGTGCGAAGTCTTGGATTTCATGTGTGGCCGGCCTGCGTGCCAATGTATGAAGCTATATATTTGTAAAGAGAAACTTGAAAGGCCTTAAGGCCATGAGCGTTGTGTATTTGTGTACATTCCTATTGACATATATAAATGTGTTGTTTATATATTTAGTAGACATTCATTCTGTTGAGTTCTTACAACTTAAAATGTTTTCACTAGAATGCCCTGTGCTAGGACGTGAGTGGAACGTGATTTGGATATTCATACGTAATTCCACCGTTTGTTTGTGAAATATGGCATGGGGCCCCGGCCGGACTCACCGTTATATTCCATATGACGAATGGAGGTATTAAAAAGTGGTATCAGAGCCAGTTTAGATTTTTGGTAGGGAGAACATAATTGAACTGAAGAATGTCCACTAGGAATTTACTACACACGTGAGGAGCATGAGCGTGTCACCAATGTATATTTGTCATCATAGAATGGCTGTTAATGGTGTTTTGTGCATTGATAGGTGACGAGGAGTGGTGCTGGGCAGTCTGAGCCCTAGCATTCCAATGAGAGTGCGGCACCAGCTGAGGCGCATACACCTCCTCCATCGGCGGATATCATACGTGTGGTTACTGAAACGGTGCTCGTAGTATTACATGCACAGCCTCCTAGGCAGGCAAGGCTTGTAGGGGTGACAGTACGGCCTGGTGTAAGGCAAGAACGTATTGAAGCTCTGGTTGAGGAGCAAGCAGCGGACGAGCAATTGAAGCGGTTTATGGATTTTCATCCACCTACGTTTGGCAGGTCGAGTTCCCCAACGCAGGCTGAAGATTGGCTCGCAAGAGTGAAAAGGATCCTGATAGCAATCAGGACTGTGGAGGCGCAGAAAGTTACCTTAGCCACTTTTCTGCTGGAGGGAGACGCGAGGCTTTGGTGGGATTAAGTGGAATTGCACTACTCGGCAGGTCGAGGATTAGAGGAGATCTCGATAGAAGAATTCTCGCGATTATTTTTGGCCAAGTATTTGTCAATGTCGCAGCGAATTGCTATGAAAAATGAGTTCCAACGTCTGGTGCAGGGTGAGAGTAGTGTTGATACTTACCTGCTTGAGTTTACCAGGCTGGGGCGCTATGCGGGGTCTACTTTCATTGAGGAGGAGCGGAAGATGAATAGATCCTATGAGGGACTACGTGATGATCTGAGGTTGGCACTCTCGAGTTCTGTGAACCAAGGCTTCCAAGCGTTAGTAAATACAGCCCGGGCGCTGGAAAAATATTTAAAACAGGTGCAGTACAAGAAGAACTTGGCGGCGGAAAAGCCGGAATTCAAAGACCCACAGTCGGAACAATCAGAGTTTAGGAGACGAGACAAGAAGAGGTTCAGGTCTGCTGAACCAACGTTGTCGACTGTTTCTTCGGGGGCAACCTATGGACAAGAACGTGCGGGAACACATACATGTTTTAAATGTCGTAAGCAGGGACATATAGCCCGTGATTATTGGTGTGGCCCTACAAGGAGTGATAAAAAGACAGGTGCGTCTTATTAAGAAAAGGGTAAGACAGTGACCGAGTCATCTGTATCCCGGACGCAACCTCGAGTGTATAATCATGAATTATTGGAGCCGCTAAGCTCAATCGGTGAAGTACAGCAGCCTCGAGTGTTTAGTTTGGAAATACAGGAGGTTATAAAACGAATTATGATAGATGCGGATGAGCGGAAGTAAACTGAAGAGTGAGCTTTGCGACTTTTATGATGTAATAAACTCTCTGTGTTGTATGTTGGATGATGACATGTTTGTTAACACCTTGTTTGATCAAGGTGATCATTTGGTTAAGGTGCCAAAGATGTGGCTACGTTGGTGTTCCCAGTTGAGCTAAATTTCGGGATGATATTTTTTTGAAGGAGGGGAGCGTTGTAACACCCCAAAGACCAAATTTGGGTTCAGGTTGGATGACACGGCCTGGGACACGGACGTGTCCCAAGCTGTGTCGAGCTCTGTAATACTCGAGTGGGCCTCGAGTGTGCCTCATGTGAGGCACACGGCCTGGGACACAGGAGTGTCCAAGGCCGTGTCCTCCTCGGGTCGACGAACTTCTCGAGTGGTCGAAAAAATGCAATCAAGATAGCGAACATGGCCATGTTCTGGTTGACATGGGCATGTCAACATCGACACGGGCGTGTCGGGAACTTGTGTTCTCTTCGGGTTGTCCTTGGTCCTGTGTCGATTGAGCGACACGCCATACCACACGGGCGTGTACTGAGTGATACGGGTGTGTCAATGTTCACATGGGCGTGTCTAACCCCGTGTCCTGGTCGGGTTTAAGTCAGTTCCTTTGCCACTTAAGGAACACGGCATGTGACATGGGCGTGTCACACGCCGTGTCAGCCCAAAAATAGGTATTTTGGGGCAAATTGCGGTCGTTCATTTCCTTCATCTTGGATCCAAGGGTCCATGCCCTTCCCTGCTGTTATAAGGCTACGAGTGGATGGATACTCTCCGTTCATCTTTAACCTTTTCTCTTTCTCAAATAAGTGGAGATAAGGGAGAGCAAGGAAGGAAGGGGAGAGTGGATCCGGCTATCGAAGGAGCTTCAGAGTTCCGAATCGAGATCCGAGTTTAGATTTGTGGAGGCAAGGCTGTGGCGGTGATTTCCATCCGGCTAGGTCATGGCTCTAAAGCAATCGTCAAGGGTAACGATCTCCTTCTTGGACAAGCGAAGTCCTACTTTATGCATAAGCACGGAATCCTCCACCAAGCGGTGGATAGCGTAAGTGATTCCAAGTTGAGTCTGCATCTAGAGCTGGAAGTGTGTAGTATGACATAGACATGCTGTGTGAAGCCCACCCGGACGGGTAGACTGGATTGGTGATGTTTATATTGTGAACCGGAGAAGACTCCGTGTATTGTATGGATGATTGTGAATTGTGAATACCTAGAAAGCTCGGGATGAGCCCTTGTATTGTGTGTGTTGAATTGGAAAGGGGATCTGCGAGAACTGTGTGCGAAGAAGGAAAGGGATGGCCGACCCGCATCAAGATCTATGTTATTGAAGAATTGAGCAATGGGAAAAGGCTGACCTGGATCTGTGTTGTGAGAGATCAATTGGTGTCAATGCATGGGCGGATATGGACCCGACCCCGCTTGTTGCACCACAATGGTGGGTCGATCTAGATGCGATCTAAATGCTCAAGTTTGTCATGAGGTTAGAAACCTCTAAGTGGGATGGACGGAATGTCCCCAGCATGCGTGTTGGTAGACTAGGACCGGCCAACGAACAAGTTAAAAACCTCTGCTCAGTGGTGGTGCCAAGGAGTCTGGCCCACCGTAATGTGCCCTGAGAGCACGGAGCATCTGGTGGAGGCGGGCGCTTGTGATACTATTGTGATACTTCTTGTGCTAGATATATATTATGATTGCAATGCATACAGGGAAGGAACCACTGCCCTAGGTAATGGGTAGTGTCGTTATAATGGGTCAGTTAATGCTGACCGTTACTTTGTTTACCGCTCTTGGGGTGGATGTCTAACTGCAGGCTCTGACAGATTGAATTGGATTGAGTGGATTGAAGCCCTTGCTGCTTAAAGGCTCTTGAAGGTCGTGCGAAGTCTTGTATTTCATGTGTGGCCGGCCTGCGTGCCGATGTATGAAGTTGTATATTTGTAAAGAGAAACTTGTAAGGCCTTAAGGCCATTAGCGTTGTGTATTTGTGTACATTCCTAGTGACATATATAAATGTGTGGTTTATATATTTAGTGGACATTCATTCTGTTGACTTTTTACAACTTAAAATGTTTTCACTAGAATGCTCTGAGATAGAATGCGAGTTGAACGTGATTTTGATATTCATACGTAATTCCACTGTTGCTTGTGAAATATGGCGTGGGGCCCCGGCCGGACCCACTGTTATATTCCATATGATGAATGGAGGTGTTACAAGAGGTTATCTTCGGCCCCATGGAAAACTAGCCAGATGAAAAGCACCGCAACGGCCTTGCCTCCACGGATCTGGACTCGATTTTTAATTCAGAGCTCCGAAGCTCCACCGGCGGCCAGATTTCTTCTTCTCCTTCTTCCTTTCTCTCCCCTCTCTCTAACACTTTAGAAAGAGAAAGCCTTAAGAAAATGAGGGGTTCACCCCCTACTCCTGGCCTTATAACAGCAAGGACAAATCTGGACCCTTGGATCCCATTTTAAGGAAATGAACGGCCATGATTCGCACCTAAAATCACGTTTTTGGGCCGAACATGACTTGTAACATGCCCGTGTAAAAGGCCGTGTGCCTCAAGCAATGTAAGAAACCGTCACGTCCCGACCAGGACACGGGCTTAGACATGCCCGTGTCAACATTTGACACTCTCGTGTCAACATTTTACCCACCAGTGTCAATCAGCATATGTCCGTGTCACGGGGCGTGTTCCTCAATCGATATAGGAATCGTAATGTCTCGAATAGGACATGGTTTCTCGACACGCTCGTGTCAACTTTTGACATGCCCATGTCAACCATTACACGCCTGTGTTCCAGGCTGTGTTCCTCACCCGACACAGCCCGGCTAACACAAAGCAGGACACGGCCATGGACACGCCCGTGTCTCAGGCCGTGTGCCCGACCTCCAAGGATCGTCGAATGCATTTCGTCGACCTCACGAAAAATCGTCGAACTCATAGCAGGACATGGCCATGGACACACCCATGTCCTAGGCCGTGTGACCCTTATCAGGACCCAGATTGGCCTTAAGACGCTACCAGATCATTTCTGTGTTTTGGGTCGTAACACCTACTAGCAGTCAAGTATAGAAGGGAGCCAATTATCCCTCTATACAAACACTCATCAACAGGTTTCCCTGCCTCATCTTTGCCTACAGCCATACTTGACCCCATTGGAGTTCTCATGGTGGAGGCATTCTCTATACCATATTTTTTTAATTAACTCTCTTGTGAACTTAGACTGGGATATGGACAAGCCATCATCAGTCTGTCTTACTTAGAGTCCCAAGAAGAATTTTAGCTCGCCCATGCTGCTCATCTCAAACTTCCCTTGCATAAGTTTCGCAAACTTCCTACAAAGGTTATTTTCAGTAGATCTAAAGATAATGTCATCAACATACATCTGGACTAGGATGAATTTGCCCTTAGATTCCCTAAGGAATAGGGTCTTATCCATTTTTCCCCTTGAGAATTTGTTCTCAATGAGGAAAGTAGATAATGTTTCGTATCATGCTCTAGGGGCTTGCTTCAACCCATATAGAGCTTTCTTAAGCTTATAAACATAATTAGGAATATGAGGATCTATAAAACTATTGGCAGATCCATATATACTTCATCTTTTAAGTTTTCATTCAGGAATGCTGACTTCACATCCATCTGGAAGACTTTGAATCCTTGATAGGTAGCAAAAGTAAGGAATAACCTTATTGCTTCCAGCCTTGCTACTGGGGCAAAGGTTTGTTCAAAATCTATTCCTTCTTCTTCCATATAGCCTTTTGCCACCAATCTGGCCTTATTTTTGACAATAATGCAATTCTCATCTAGCTTGTTCCTGTAGATCCATTTTGTTCCTATGATATTATGTCCCTTTGGTCTGGGAACCAGCTCCCAGACCCTACATCTTTTGAACTGATTCAGTTCTTCCAGCATAGCTTCAAACTAGTGAGAATCTTTGATAGCCTCTTCAAGCTTCTTGGGCTCTACTTGTGATAGGAAGCTTGAATATAGAGCTGTGTTGATACTTTTACTCCTTGTCTGGACACTATGTCTTACATCACCAATGATTTGGTGTGCTGGATGGTCCCTCAAATGTCTCACAGCTAGAGGCATTCTTGCTTCAGCTAGCTATTCTGCATCATTCTCAGTTGGCTAACCTTCATTGTCTTCAGCTGACTGTTCTTCATCCTCAGCTTGTGAGTCTTGAGCTCCCCTGGACAGCACCATCTTCTTCCTTATCTTGCCCTGCTGGATCCATTTCCCTGATGGTAAGCTTGTCCATCACATCCTTTAATCGTGCAGAACTAGAAGAGGTGCTTGGAAGCTCACAGTTAATTAGGTTTAACTGATCAAAGATAACATGTACTGATTCTTCTACAACTTGAGTAGTCAAGTTATAGATCTTATATGTCCTACTATTGTTGTTGTACCCAACAAATATCCCTTCTTGGGACTTGGCAGCAAACTTAGTCACATAGGACTTACCATTATTTAGAACATAGCACTTGCTTTCAAAAATCTTGAAGTAGTATAAGTTTGGTTTTCTGCCTTTCAGAATCTCATAGGGAGTCTTCTTGTGGCTTTTGGTGATGGAAGCTCTGTTAAGGACATGACATGCAGTGTTCATTGCCTCAGCCCAGAAATATTCTAGGGGGAATGTGTCACTTAACATGGTTCTACCAGCCTCTATGAGAGATCTATTTTTCCTCTCAGCAATCCCATTTTGCTGGGGTGTTCTAGGAAAGGAGAACTCTTGATGAATCTCAAGCTCTTCACAGAATCTTGTCATGCATTCAGACTGAAACTCAGTACCATGGTCACTTCTGATTTTGACCACAGTACTGTTAAGTTCATTCTGAATTTGCCTAACAAATGTCTGGAAGACATCAGGGGTTTCAGATTTCTTCCTTAGAAAGAACACCCAGGCAAATTTGGAAAAGTCATCAACAATCACAAGGGTGTAGAATTTCCTACCTAGACTATGAATTGGCATATGACCAAAAATATCCATATGCATGAGGTATAAACACCTCACTGAGTCATTAGTATCAAGGCTCTGAAAGGAGGTCCTGGTCTGCTTGCCCTTTTGGAATGCTGAGCAGATACCCTCCTTGATGCACTTCACCTTAGGACCATTTCTCATTAACTCTTCACTAAAAAGTTTGCTTATGGTCTTGTAATTCAGATGAGCTAGCATCTTATGTAATTGGACACAATGTGAAGCTTTCTCATCTACAACTAGGCATATAGGAGAATCCTTACTCTCATAAACAAAATTGAGATAATACACATTTCCTCTCCTAATGCCTGTCAAGATGACCCCTTGGTCACTTGACCTCCAAATTTGGCACTCATCCTTGAGAAAATAAATGTCATAGCCAAGATCATAAATTTTCCTTATGCTTATCAGGTTATGTTGCAAACCTTTCACATATGCTACTTGTGTGATAGTGATTATGTCATTAGATATATTACCAAACCCTTTGGTTACTCATCCTTCTGAACCACCAAAGATGACTTTGGGTCCATTTTCAACTACAGTATACTCCTTCAACATGCTCCTTGTTCCAGTCATGTGCCTGGAACAATCACTGTCTAAGTACCATATAGGGGTATGGCCACTTGGACTCACATGCAAAATAGATCATATTTCCTTACGACCCCAATTCTTATTGGGTCCTAGGTGCAGGTTAGATTGAAATTGAACATGCCTACCTGCAGCTCTTCTAACAAGTAAGCTGGCATTATCACTCTGAACACTCTTATTATGTTAGCAATCAATATCATAGTGGTTGATTTTGCCATAGCACCAGCACTCATAAATGTTGTACCTTCTTTTGAGGGTTGGATTTACTATATAGCAGTCTGCAGCTCTCATTCCAACAGGTACAATAGCTTTTTTCTTAAGTATTCCAGCCATAGCCTGATTAGGGATTTGTTTGGCAGCAGAGGTATTAGGGATATCTTGTACCCTATCAGCAGCTGCCTTCTTTTCAGAGTGCAAGCTCCTGATATCTTCAGATATACCAAAGTCTGGTGTGCTGACAGACTTTCCTTTAGTCTGATTGCGGATTGGCAGACTTTGAGAATGGGTTGTTGTCTTATTTTTGAGTGTTGTGGCTGGCACACCAAACACAAATGGTCTAGGATGGGCCATTTGGATTCCTTCATGGGCTGCCTTGTAGGCCCTAGCACCCTTGCCATTCCTAACACCATACTCCCAGTGAACATGAATGTTGTCATTGTCATACATGTTAGATGGTAGATCCACTTTTCTGAAAGGAATTGAAGGCTTGGAGGCTAATGGCTGCACTGGAGCATTGCCCTTCCTTTTGGAATAGGCAGCTCTAGTTCTCCCTTTGAAGCCTAACCCCTTCTTACCCTTTTGGGAGGAGAAGGAATCAATCAAAGGCAATACTGAACATGACTTTGAGAACTTAGCCACTAGCTCCTTCTCATTTTGGAGTTTACCTTCAAGATTCATAATATGGTTGTTTTTAAAGGTGATTGTGTCCATCTGAATAACAGTGATGTTATTCCGCTTGCTGACTTCTTGTATCTTCAGGTTCAGCATGTTTGCTGAGTCTGAAACAGTCAGCTTCAGAGAGGAAATCTCCTCACCTGTTTTTTGGCTAGGAGCCTGCTTCTCTTCAGTGCTTGCAGGAGTTCATCATAATCATCAATCAATTGATTGACATTTCCTTCAGATTCAGAACCATATTCATCTCTTGATGCAGATTCTTCTGATTCTAGACTAATTACATAATCTGACACTGAAGGTGTAGAATATACCTTACTAGGGCCAGGCTGCTCCTAGCTGGGTCCTTCCTTAGTCAAAGATATAAGCCTAAGCAATGGCTGACTTCTTCTCCTTCTTCAGATCTGGCAGCATCATCAGCTTCTCCAGTGATTGCAGCCAGCATCTCTAAGAAGTCTGCTTCTACAGATTCTTCTTCAGCAGTAAATAGCCTAATGAGGGCTTCAGCTTCACCTTCCTCTTTTGACTCTGATGATGAGGAGTCAGTCCAACTCTTTTGCTTCTTGGTAATAAAGGACTTCTCCTTCTTGCCCTTCTGCTTATGTTCCTTCTTTCCACCAGCATCCTTTCTTTTGACAGGGCAGTCGTCTATGACATGCCCTAGCTTGCTGCAACAATAACACACAACTTTAGAAGAAGTATGTTTACTAGGATTAGAGCCATAACTATCCTCTTTAGAGGATTTCTTCTTGTCCTTGTAGTAATCTTTCTTGGGATGAGAATAAGAGGATGGCCTGCTCCTCCAGTGCTTCTTCTTCATAAATTTCTAAAATTGCCTAGAAAAGGCAGTAAAGTCTTCATCAGAAATGTGGCAGTTTGATGTGCTGGTATCTGATCTTTCTGACTCAGAATCAACAACTCTCCTTGGAGGAGAAGGAATCTTTCTCCTGCTCTTCCTTGTGGCTTTAGCTTTGAAGGCCCCTGACTTGTCTTTGACTATAGGCTTGCTGATTTTCTACTCCTCCTTTATAGTAGTCAGCTGCATTTCATATGACAGTAGCTTTCCAAACATGGTTGATGGTGTTGTGTATGCAAGTCTGGTCACTTCTCTGATGGCACAGTTTTTTGTGTCCTAGTCTTTAGTTAAATACATGAGGAACTTGTCATTCAATTCATAAGTATTGAAGACTCTGCCATATATCTTCATGTCATTCACAATTCTGAAAAACTTCTTATAACACTCAACAATGCCATCTGACTTGTCCTGCCTGAAGCTTTCATACTCATGATTGATCATAGACTTTCTATCCTCCCTCACTTCTTCAGATCCCCTCCATGTAGACAATTAGTGTGTCCCACGTTTCCTTAGCTGTCTTGCAGTGGACTAGGTTTTGGAAGGTTGAGTCATCTATGGCACTAACAATAATGCTTTGTGCCCTCTTATCCATTGTAGCTAAGATGATTTCACCTTTAGTCATCTCAGAATATAGCTTGGATTCTTTAGATTTGCATCAAGAACTGATGTATTCATTTGGATAAAGGGGCTCCTTCTGTTGTGAT